>CAXITT010000089.1:100162-120177 GCA_964033795.1 Lymnaea stagnalis | reverse complement strand
TTTTTTTTTTTTTTTTTCTTGCTTTAGCATTAAACAGGCAATAACAACTCAGTGTTGAAATGCTAGCGAGGTAATTGTCTTGGATACATATTATGTCAAGGGGATACAAAGACGGAAAAGAATAAGAAAAAGAAAACTCAGGATGTTTGTTGTTTGTTGTTTTTTTTTGTTGTATTTTTTTAAAACTATATGTTTAAACTATTTATTACAATAATCTACTTGTGTTTACGTGGTAAGAGCTGGAGAACACACGCTTTACCATTGAACAGTTATCTATTGCAAGGAAAGCATTTGTTGACGTTACTGAACGTTGTCATTTGTTTCTAGCAATAGGCAATGGAGCATTGAACAGCATTCATTTTAAACTATTCATTTACCTAAGGCTTTTTTATGAAAAAGAAATGTAATTTCTCAGTACTACTAAATCAAAATTTTGTATCCAAATACTTTGATCAATTCATATTAATAACTGACTTATTTTTCGAATACATATTTGGAAACAAGTGGTGATTGTCACTCCTCTTTTTAAATATATTGTGCTTTTTTATTTTATTTTGCTCATTCAATAATTGATTTTTTTTTTATATTTAGTTTGCCGCACTTACTTGAGAGTAGTGTCCACATGTTCCTTGGCTGACAAAAATACACTCCCACTTAGAATCCACATTCTGAACCTCAGACGCCCACAACGCTACTGCATCCTTGGCTACTATCACATGGTCTGTGTTTTTAGCTATGGATAAGCAAATAAAAGAACGTCACCACTAAGATAATATGTATTTAACAATTAATCCATTCGAAAGAAAAATAGTCATAATTGAATTGTGAATGATTGAATGACACCAACCAATATTCGACATTAATCTCTTCATTAATAACTAGATAAAACTATACTTTAAACGAAAAAACATAAAATACTCACGAGAAGATGCGTACAAGTTTTCACCGTATTCATTATCTTCAGTGTGATTACGAATACATTTAGAGGCAAGTCCTTCTGCAAAAGTCGCCAGCGCGGAATCCCAGACCTAAAACGAATTTGTTGATAAACCTGGCTGTGTGGTTTTAATTGTTTGAGATACATTCATTTGACACAATTGACTTGGGGAAAAACAAAACAATACATGTTCAGGCAATCGTTGAAGTAAAGATTGTAGCAAATAATGGAGCAAAGTTTGGAGCGAATTTTTTAGCAGCGAGTAGAAGATTTTTTAGAGAGAACACAGGGGAATAAAACTATATCGCTATAAAACAAAAACTCAGATGAAATATAAATCACAAAAGGAGCATATTTATCTTAGATACAATAATTTAACTATATATCAATAATTTAGTTAGCACAATGGTGATAAAAAAAGACGAATGTCCGTATTCTGATACACTTAAACAAATCACAATTTCAAAATTAGTTATATTGAAAACTTTAAGATTTTTTTACAATTTTAGTTCTAAGAAATTTAAAATAATCAAATTTTTAAATTTTATTTAACAAAAATTAAGAAATAAAAAAAAATTAGTTTTAAAAAAATTGCGTTTAAACCAACCAGGTCAGGGAGGCCTAACTCTGAGCGCAACTTGTTATGGCTAGACAGGAAAGCATTTATTTCAGACTCAGAAAGATTTTCTGGCACGACAGCGCAGGCCGAGACAAACGTGGTCAGTATCAGTAACACCTTGGACAACATGTTGAACCTGAAAACATGATATAAAAAGTACATAATTTAACCAAAGAGAATTCACATCAAATTGAATTAAAAAAAAAAAAATTACAGAATAAAATACAAATTGTCTGTGTCTTATATTTTTTAACCAATGGACAGCAGTAACATGCAATGTTGGTAGGTATTCAAATCTACAGCATCGCTAAATTACATCAAATTAAATAAAATGTGATAAAGATATCACCTGCAACCAACTGCTTATACGCTTTATCGTTACTCAAGGATCACCAATTTAAGCTATTTGTTAAGCTAAGTATCTATGTTTTATCAAGACACAATTGCATTATTTAACTTTTAAAATTAATTGTTTTTTGTCTTTTTTTCCTAATAACATTTGTACTCAGTGTCAGGGTCGTTGATTCTATGATACTATTTTAACTTTTTTTCGGAGATTTACCATTTTGTTGACTTTTAAAAATGTAGTCTGAAAACTCTTTTTAAATTCAAATACAGACGAAAAAGCTTAAATTTGTTTTTCGAAAAAGTGTGTTTTTTTTGTTGTTTTTTTAAAAAAAGAATTTTAAACGTATAACTATTTAGTTTGGTCCTCCTATTTAGTAAATTTAAATGAAACTATATTGTCTTCAATTTTAACATTTTGTAAGATATGCAGAGAGGGACAATGAAGATACGTATACTAATATTAAATTTAAAAATATAGGTTTTCCAACATATAAAGACGTTTTATTAGTGATGGGATGTTAGCAGTATTACAGATTAGATTTATTATTTTGTATTATTTTTATTTTCATTATTTATAGCCACGCAAAAAAAATTATTTGTTTAATATTTCGTAAATCTAAAAATGGAGGAAGATATGATTAAAACCTCAAGTTCATTGCAGGTGTCAAACTTGTAATATATTGTCCAAAAAAAGAAGAAAAAAAACAACAACGAAAGATTTGAAAAAAAAGAAAAAAAAAAAAAACACAACTTACCAAATTAAAATGGAGGAAAATATGATTAAAACCTCAAGTTCATTGCAGGTGTCAAACTTGTAATATATTGTCCAAAAAAAGAAGAAAAAAAACAACAACGAAAGATTTGAAAAAAAAAAAAAAAAAAAAAAAAAAAAAAAAAAAAAAAAAAAAAAAAAACATTAAAAAAAAAAAAAAAAAAAAAAAAAAAAAAAATTTAAAAAAAAAAAAAAAAAAAAAAAACACAACTTACCAAATGATTTGTTCAGTCTTCTAACCAAGAGAGCAATGGCGCTTCAAATGTTGGTAGTAGCAAGTACACGCCAGGCTGTGGCATTTATATATTGTGTTCAAGATTTTATCAGACAATAAAGAATAATAATTATCCAAGATGTTCAGTTGACCTATTGCGTCTTTCACAACTTAGTAGATTGTGTTACAAAATTTACCCCATGAATTAGATTAAATGCATACATTTTGCTTTGAAAGGAATACATTGAATAAATATATTAATGTAATGGAACGGACGGCCGACGTTTTGATAAATAGTATGTGCAGATATTTAATCAAAATAGATTCAAATATACACATAAGAGTATTTGGTGACAGGGTTGATTAAAATTGTGTTTCTGAGGACTGAATATGTGTCACCTGGGACCAGTTGACCGGTAGTCGGTGATCCTATATTTGAGCTACTGGGTTATGGCTGTTGGGTTTTTTCTTTTTCCCCGTGGAAGAACGTTCCACGTGGCCAGCAGCACATTCTAATAATCAACCAGATGTTAATATACCAATGACGAAATAGAAATTATTCTCTAAACATATAAATTGATATTAAGTTATTTTTAAATAGTTCTAACAGGTGGAATAAAGTCAACTGAAAGGATATTCGTCCATTTAACCACAATAAATTAATAAATTACGTAAAGACAATCATCTTGAAAGCTTTGTTTAATATTATTTCTAACTACACATGCAAAAATGTATATTATATCTACATCATGCTGGGTACTTATCTTACACGATTTCCATTATAAACTTTTATATAAACACAAATATATAAATACTATTTTACTTATATTTATATCAGGGTATACTTTTAAAGAAAATATGAGTAAGCAAAATTTTCATTCTCCAAGGTAACATACACGTTACCTGGGCCACTCCACTTAACAGAATTTTACATAATTTAAATTAATCTAAAAAAAATAAGCATTATAAATGAGAGATATATTTTGTTCACAAATTACATGCCATCCTTTTATTTAAATGTTTGTGCACACTCATTTGCTTCTACTTGCACACACACTCAAAAAAGTGCACACACCCACTAATTCACCTCTATGTACACACACACTCAACAATGTGCACACACCCACTAATTCACCTTATATGTACACACACACTCAACAATGTGCAAACGACCACTAATTCACCTCTATGTGCACACACACTCAACGATGTGCACACATCCCCTAATTCACCTCATTGTGCACATACACTCAAAAATGTGAACACACCCACTAATTCACCTCTTTGAGCACATGCACTTAATATTGTGCACACACCCACTAATTCCGGTCTATGTGCACACATATTCACGCCTATGTACACACACACCCACTTAAGATACCTATGACTCTCCTACTCCCTAAAGATAATTCAATGACAACCCGTCTAAGATACCTTGTGTAATATAGTGACAATTTTATGATGTGCTGGTCAATCTTTCGTCATTTGAATTATTATATAAAATTAAACATCCAATAAAAACTTAGCTTTTCTGTATACATCTTTGACATGCATTTTTTGTTTTAATTTATGTATTTGTACGACTTTTATCATATATATCAGAATGAGTTACAGTGACATAACGCAAAAGGTCCGATATGTCTTAATAACATTCGGATTCCTAAAAACAATCATAGTTATTTTCTATTATGTTACCAAAATAGAATACATTTAAATGCGAAGAAAATATTTTAAATCCGCTTTTACGAACAGTTGCGAGATATTTTTTTCAGATAAAATAACTCTTTGTATTACGATTTTCCGATTATATATATTTTTTTTTTTTAAAAAGGCAAACATTTGTTTAATTTTTTTAATGAAGATATCACTATCTATGGAATTACTGTAATCAAAAATATATTTATATCATATATATAATTATTTTAATGAAGATATCAATATATATCCAATTACTGTAATCAAAAATATATTTATATAATATATATAATTTTTTTAATGAAGATATCGATATCTATCGAATTACTGTAATCAAAAATATATTTATATCATATATATAATTTTTTTAATGAAGATATCAATATATATCGAATAACTGTAATCAAAAATATGTTTTTATCATATATATAACTTGTTTAGTGAAGATATCAATATCTATCGAATTACTGTAATCAAAAATATGTTTATATCATATATATATTTCTTTTTTTTAATTTAAGATTATGTTTTTTAAATATTTTGGGAGAGAAAAGCAGCTTTTCAAGGGCACAAAATGAGAGATAAATCTAAAGTATTTCTTTACAGCAGTAATTGTCCCTTAAATACCTTTTTTAGTGACAAACGTGAGATAATTAGTGATAATTTAGGCTGGGTAATTTAAGGTCCTGTTTAGAGGTGGAAAAGTAGTTTCGGAGCGTGAAAGGGTGCATGGTACGCGTATCATTTTTAACAGATAAACACTTCTCAAAACTTAATGATGCTAGAAACGTAAATATCCTTAACTTTTAAAAGTTATGAAGTGTCATCATTTTTGCAAAAGCTTTTAGAAATTATCGAAAAAGACCTACCATTATTTCCCGATAACATCGGGTCATTTATTCTAGTAATTATTGGTGTAGTAATTGAGTTTTCGGTATAGCATTAGCTTTATAAATGTTAGCTCATGTAAATACGACAGACTCTATATGCATTTAAAACCAAATACTTACAAATACAAAGCACATAGAAACAACAATTCAATTAATGGCCACAACGGAAAACTTTTGAACAAATCATTACATTTTTTTACCCCCCCTCCCCCCCCCCCCCAAAAAGAAGAAAAACAAATTTTTGGGGGGTTGGGCTTGAACATCTGAATAAGTTTGTTGTCATGACAACGAGTCTATGTGACGAGTTAAAGCCTGATTGGGTGATGGGAAATAAATCAACAACACATTAACAAAGGCTAAGTTAAAATATAGGATTTCATGTATTCATTTTGTTAGTTTATTATTTTCTCTGATCTTATGATAAATAAATTAATGGACGCACTTGTTTTTTGTTACACGTTGATACGTATAAATCAAGTAACAAAACATTGAAGAAGGATATTATGTATTAATTTTTTTTTTACTTAATTCTAAATCAATAATAAAACTTGGACAAAAAATATTTTAAAAGAAATTTTAAAAAACTTAACGGGAAAATGTTATAAAAAGTGCCTTTTTTGTAACACCACATTGAATAGAAAGAAATAAATTAAAACATTACATATGTATAGATAAAAAGTAAAAACATTTCATCGAATGTCTTTTATTCTTTACGAAACTGTAAAAATTGTTTGATATCCAGTTGTCTATATTAGTAATTTGTAACAATTGGACGTAATAATTAAGTCCAGGTATCAATCAATGAATTCGATCAACAGATAAGCTGTGTTAGAAAATGTTGTGATCACGCGCCTATTTCTGGACGGCATGTATCAAAGAGTGTCGAGAGTGTAAATCAATATTGTAATGAAACGGCCAATAAAATGTTTCAACTGAAAACCCCTTTAGAAAAATCTTGTTAACTTTTATTTTAAAAATATAAAAAATTGTCTTTTTGATTGATTTGTAGTCCTCACATAAAAGGGACATTTGAGCAAATTGTTAAAATCATAAATGAATGCAAATTGAAATCAAAACGTTTGAACTAGTCTTCTAACATCATCAATCAATAAAGAGAGTTGAACAGGGTTTGAACCAGGAATTGTTTCTTCTTATCTTAATCTCAATAAAGGGATAAACTCTCAACCCTACAGTTACTGGTAACTGGTCAAAATGTTACTGTAATATCTCATCTACATTTGATGACTCTATGCTTATTTTGTTAGTATTAATGCTTTTAAAAACGTTCAACCTAATTTTTTTTAAAATGCATTCGCTTTGCAGTTTGCATGCGCCTCACAAGGTATATGCGCCAGCCTGGTTGGATACGCCTCACAAGGTATATGCGCCAGCCTGGTTGGATACGCCTCACAAGGTATATGCGCCAGCCTGATTGGATACGCCTCACAAGGTATATGCGCCAGCCTGGTTGGATACGCCTCACAAGGTATATGCACCAGCCTGGTTGGATATGCCTCACAAGGTATATGCGCCAGCCTGGTTGGATACGCCTCACAAGGTATATGCGCCAGCCTGGTTGGATACGCCTCACCAGGTATATGTATATATGCGCCAGGCTGGTTGGATAGGCCTAACAAGGTATATGGACCAGCCTGGTTGGATACGCCTCACAAGATATATGCGCCAGGCTGGTTGGATACGCCTCACAAGGTATATGCACCAGCCTGGTTGGATACGCCTCACAAGGTATATGCACCAGCCTGGTTGGATACGCCTCACAAGGTATATGCGCCAGCCTGGTTGGATACGCCTCACAAGGTAGATGCGCCAGGCTGGTTGGATACGCCTCACAAGGTATATGTGCCAGCCTGGTTGGATACGCCTCACAAGGTATATGCGCCAGCCTGGATGGATACGCCTCACAAGGTATATGCGCCAGGCTGGTTGGATAGGCCTAACAAGGTATATGGACCAGCCTGGTTGGATACGCCTCACAAGATATATGCGCCAGGCTGGTTGGATACGCCTCACAAGGTATATGCACCAGCCTGATTGGATACGCCTCACAACGTATATGCACCAGCCTGGTTGGATACGCCTCACAAGGTATATGCACCAGCCTGGTTGGATACGCCTCACAAGGTACATGCGCCAGCCTGGTTGGATACGCCTCACAAGGTATATGCACCAGGTTGGTTGGATAAGCTTCACAATTTCGATACGTTGCTGTGTCAAACGTTTCTTGGGGTGAATATGCTGCACAGGGTCAGGAATGGGGCACACTTGGCAGTTATCCAGGGACTAGCGTATCCATGTGACCACATGTTTCCAGGGGTATCAAGTTTCACATACTGTTAAGGAATACTGAAATATATTTAGCTTCTTTACTGCACTTGCAAAGATCAAAGTAACTTGCCTTGCATATTTTATTTAGCAAAAAAAAAATGACATTTTACCAACCATCTGCCACTGATAACATTTTGTGATATTTCCATTGAACGACAGACCCCCGACCCACTAATATTAAATAGCAATTCTCAAAACTACGATTAAAATGAATAAAGTCTCAAACAACAAAAATGAATAGAAACAAAAATCAACCAATTACAATAAAAAAAATATGACACTTGTTCGAAACTTAATCTATGCTACTTTCCTAAATTGAAAAAGCAATTTAAAAAAAATATATATATATTTTTTATTTATTTTTTTTTTTTTAAAGACAAAAAATAAACAATTTCAAGAATATTGATCCAAACACTTCCATCCAATATTTTAAAAATTGTAAGCCCCCACCACTTTGTGTTAAATCATATGTACATCGCCCCAAATGGAGGGGGTTCTCAAATTTTTAAGAACTAAATTTTCGATTTCAAATCATGTCCTGTTTTTGAAGCAGTTTCAGAAAAAAAGAAGAAAAAAATAGGAATGGGTGACAGGAGGTAAAGTGGAATTGTGTTCTACTAAATCCAGTGCATTAAAAAATATTTGCCTCTAGTTAATTAATTAGACAATTATAAGAAAATGGTAGAGTAGTTGGAAACACCAAATTAATCGTTCAATCAACACAATGTTGGGGAAATGTGTCGTATCTTCAACTTCCTTTAGAGAAATTCAAAATGCCTTTAAAAATAATTCAATTACATGCACAAGTAGGCCATATTTTTTTTTAAATTGAACAGTTTAAAATTAAACTATATTTTCTACCTAACTGTAGTTCATATATTTTCGTTGACACTTGTCTAATGAGGTCAGCGGTCCTTCTTTGTGACAAGCAACGGTTTGGAATAGATTTTTTTTTTTAAATTTAAATTAATGTATTAAATACATATATATTGGAATCCGTCCTTCACAAAGTCTTGGGCTCTTCTTTAGGAGGTTAAGCTGGTTTCCTGGAATGCTCTTAAATTGAAAACAAAAAATGAGGTTGCTGTTATACATTTTTGGGATCATTTTGGCATAGTTTGTTGATAAAGATTTGCTTTAAACCTTTGTTTTAACCATCATACTATTGGTTTTTTATTATTTTATGTTTATGTTCTAAATAAAATATACATTAAATGTTGATTTACCAAACTGCTAAGTATTTTATAAACATTGAGTTGGAATGTTGCTTTATTTCTTAATGTTTTTTGCTGTCGTCCAATGTCAGATATAGTGAGTTTGGTTTATGTAATTATACTGTTACAACTTAAACATTTGATAAATGATCACAAAAATTATTCTTGTATTTATAAAAAAAATCCGAAATTTGAGTTCACAATAAGTGTTCTTATTTATTGTGATTTTTTTCTAACATAAATATAATTGATGAGTGTAACAGCTATTTAATTAAAAACACACAACTTGTACAATTTTTTTTTTTTTAATAGCTGATGTAAGTTATAAAAATCGGCCACGTAGTGCAACAGGTATATTCTGTTCGATTTGAAAAAAAAAAAAAGACAAATTTAATCCTTTTGTTTTATTTATTGTGATTTTTTTCTAACATAAATATAATTGATGAGTGTAAAAGTTATTTAATTAAAAAAACACAACTTGTAAAATTTTTTTTTTTTAATAGCTGATGTAAGTTATAAAAATCGGCCACGTAGTGCAACAGGTATATTCTGTTCGATTTGAAAAAAAAAAAAGTCAAATTTAGTCCTTATGTAAATAATTTATTTGAATAGACTTACACGCAAACTTAGGTGTTGGTGCTAATTTAGTGTAGCTTTTAATTTCAAGGACAGTTTCTCGATTGATGAATGGGACCGATCCTTCAGTGTATCTTTTGGATCCCCTTCTTGCAGGAAAACCTGGGCAGCATGTTTTCTTTGGACTTCAGCAATGCTCTTTTTGTGTCAGGGGCCGACTTTCCTACAGCATCTCTTCCTGTTGCCTTTGCAGTGTTTTAGTAAATGGATAAACATTTTATAGACATAAAAAAAACAACTAATTAACATAGTCTTCAAGGTATTCAGATCAAATTATTTTAATTAATGTGTTTATTTTATTATTTTTTTCATTAAAACATGTTTTCTCAGACCAGACATACATTTTATTATTATCTATAATAATATAATGTATTCTTTAAAATAATCGTGTGGTAAAATTTCAACAGGAGCAATAATTATAATCTATGCATGTTCAGTATACAAATAAAGATTATTCTCCAAGACCCCCTATTTTGCCTTTTCTCCAGTAGTTGTGATGTGTTATACTATGAGAACACACACTTTTTTTGAATAGCAAATATTTTTTTTTTTTTTTAAATCACCACTTCTTGTTAGCCACTCCTCTTATCTTTAATTTTTGAGAAATTATTTTATTTTCCACCAGCGGGTAAATCCCGACAACGTTGAGAAAATAATTCCTCACTATCTGAAAGTAAGAACAATGGGCTTTCTGAAAAAAACAATTGGAAATAAAGACACATGTTGCAGTTCAAAATGGGAGTTGTTAAGAAATATACTTATTTTTGTGCTAATAATATACATGAGAAGAAAAAAATAGTGGTCAGTCAAGACCTACGTTATATAACACTGTATAAAACTCTATTTCCACAACGAAAGTACGGTCAGTCAAGACCCACGATATATAACACTGAATAAAACTCTATTTCCACAACGATAGTACGGTCAGTCAAGACCCACGATATATAACACTGTATAAAACTCTATTTCCACAACGAAAGTACGGTCAGTCAAGACCCACGATATATAACACTGTATAAAACTCTTATTTCCACAACGAAAGTACGGTCAGTCAAGACCCACGATATATTTCACATGTTTGTTATTTATATGGTATTAGTTTTTTAACATTGACTTGTGTGTTAACACCACAAAAATACGCAAAGACAAATAAAACTAAATGCAATTTTAAAGAAAGAAAATATTAATTGAACTGTTTTCTTTAGTTTAGTCCTTTGCTTTGTATCCTAAAAAATTAGAGATCTTAGCAGTTTGTCATTGAAATAAATAAAAGTAATACTAAGTAAATGCATAGAGTCAAGGTGAGACGTCGTTAGTAGACTCATCAACAAAATGGTAATTGATGTAGAGAGTCCCATTAATACAACTTTTGTTGATTTAGCAACATAATGGTCATGTGTATGAATTCTTAGTTATTTTTTTCTAACAAAATGTATCCAAAACAATCATATTCCATACATAATAATAATAATAATAATACTACTAAAGTTTATTTCAAAAACACGCTTCATCCCCAAAGGCTCGAAGCGTGGTCCAAAGTCAACAAAAAAACAAATCTATAATTTACCACATTTAAAACTAATGCAACACTACACAAACTAATTACAAGCATAGCAGGTCAAAGTCTTTATACCAATTTCAACCATAAGCAATACAGCCAATATGCATTAAATGGAAGATACGGTAGACAATCATCCCAGAAGGTGTTTGCTAAATAGATGCGTCTTTAAATCGGTTCTTTAAGGACTCCAATGTCTGGTTGTTTCTGACATCGACTGGAAGGGCTTTCCAAATTGTTGGACCAGCAAATGAGAAAGTGCGCTTTCCGTAACTCTCAAGGCGAACACGTGGTGTTGAGAGTTTGCCACTATCGAATGAGCGGAGTTGTCTAGTGGGTACATAAGGCGTCAGCAGCTCTTTCAGATAGGACGGCGCCAGGTCATGTAAGCAGCGGTAGCACAACATGCGATTTTGTACGCTTTGCGAGCATGGACCGGCAGCCAATGCAAAGCTCTCATAAGAGTTTTAGCATCGTCGAACTTGCGTTTGCGAAGAATAATGCGAGCCGCGTCATCCGTCAGATGAGCTTCATCTTCTACTACCTCACAGTTAGCGCAACAAAAACCATAACCTATTCTTGTTCTCTATCATTGTCTATAACAACTCTCTTCTTTCAGATTCACCAAAACATTTTTTTTTAAAAACTGCAGAAAGCTCAAAACTCAGCTGCTAGGTTACTTCTAAAGACAAAAAAGACTAGATCACGTGACTGCACTACTCGAATCACTTCATTGGCTCCCTATACAAACACGCATACGTTACAATTTTTTTCTTTCCTGTAACATCTTTTTATCTGGTTACCGCCATTCATGTTTTACACAAATTCTTTCTGTCTATTCAACATTCGATAGCTTCGTTCCTCCGAAGACACGCGTATTCTTTATATCCCCAGAACATTCACAAAAACATATATTTGAACGATATTTCTCTTTCTGTGTCCCACGACAATGGAATTCTCTCCCATTACATATCCGCAATATAACGACCATAAAAGCCTTGCAAAACTGTCCTCGAGCTCATCTCTTCAAACACTGCTATACCCAATGATTCTCAACCAACTCTAAATGATAAAAAACGCTCTATGCTCCTCAAGGCTTTCCATGGCTAGACATGGGTAGATAATACTAGGCGTGGGTGCTGTCCATGGCTAGACAGGGGTAGATAATACTTAGGTGGGTGCTGTCCATGGCTAGACAGGTGTAGATAATGCTAGGCGTGGGTGCTTTCCATGGCTAGACAGTTGTAGATAATACTAGGCGTGGGTGCTTTCCATGGCTAGACATTGCGTAGATAGTACTGGCATGGGTGACGTCCATGGCTAGACAGGGTTAGATAATACTAGGGGTGGGTGCTGTCCATGGCTAGACATGGGTAGATAGTACTTGCATGGGTGCTGTCTATGGCTAGACAGGTGTAGATAGTACTTGTGTAGGTGTTGTCCATGACTAGACAGGTGTAAATAGTACTTGGCGTGGGTGCTTTCCATGGCTAGACAGGTGTAGATAGTACTGGCATGGGTGCTTTCCATGGCTAGACAGGTGTAGATAGTACTTGCGTGGGTTCTGTCCATGGCTAGACAGGTGTAGATAGTACTTGCGTGGGTGCTTTCCACGGCTAGACAGGTGTAGATAGTACTTGGGTGGGTGCTGTCAATGGCTAGACAGGTGTAGATAGTACATGCGTGGGTGCTGTCCATGGCTAGACAGGTGTAGATAGTACTTATTGGGTGCTTTCCATGGCTAGACAGGTGTAGATAGTACTTGCATGGGTGCTTTCCATGGCTAGACATGTTTAGATAGTACTTGCGTGAGTGCTGTCCATGGCTTTACAGGTTTAGATATTACGTTGGTGGGTGAAGTCTAGATTTTAACCAATTGTGGTTTTTAAATGTAGTATGTATTGAAATTGCTAAGTTTAATGTGAAGCGTATTTAGCCTAGGCCTGGTCTGGAGTACTGCGCTATATAAAATTTCTTTAATAATAATACATAAAATAGCATGTCTGATAATAAGAGTCCCAATATTATGCGGTTTGTAAAATTGTCAACACCATTGTAATTGATAATATCATTTCTGATAGCGAGATTAACACTAAGACGATTTTTGTAGAATCATCCACAAAAACAAATATTGATAATATTTAGTTTTTATTCCAACCAGGCCGATGACCAACGTATCGCTGCATTTTGTTAGAAGATCACAATCCTCTCAACGTCATAAAAAACTTGTCATGTATTGAACTTGTCTTGTTTGTCATTTTTTCCGACCATTACCAGTGTCACAATTTTCTTATTTATATTGTCATATTTTTTAAAATATCCAATCTTGTGTAAACTCACCAAAATATATGTTTACACATATTACCCAAAATGCAAATGTACAAAATCAGATTATTTAATTCAATGTTTTCTTTAGTTCAGACCATTGCCATGTGGGATAACAGGACAAGATACGAATTAGCAATTATTTCTAAATTTTTTTAATGAGGTCAAGTGTTACTTTCTTGGTTTTTCAAAAACATTTTGAAACATTGCCACATGATAAGACACTTGCAGTATTGAAACATTTCTAAGGTAAAAGAAACCCAAAGCCTTGAGCATAGTTAGTTGGTTCTTTCTGTAAAATACGTTAATTTTGACATTTGTTTTATGTTTATACAAACAACTCGTGGTAAATAATATGCAATTAGACAACAAACAACAATTTACATATTATTAAAATTAAAATGCGTTATATTACTTTAAAGTTCATCAAAAAGGGTCCTCATAAAAGTTACAATTGTTTGATATAATGTTATATATATATATATATATATATATATATATATATATATATATATATACAATCTACTACTTTTTTCTACTGTTGGTGTTAAAAAGGGTCCTCATAAAAGTTACAATTGTTTGATATAATGTTATATATATATATATATATATATATATATATATATATATATATATACAATCTACTACTTTTTTCTACTGTTGGTGTGCATTCTAATAACAAGACAAGTAATATCCATCACCAGTTGTCAATGAAACAAAATCAAACTTAATAAAACGATTTTTCTTTTCTGTGTGGATTTGTTCACTTTTCACAATCGTTTTAATTTAGGGAGCGTCTGAAAATAAATTATAGAATATGGCCCCAAAGTAATTGCCTTAGTTGTTATACAAATAATTTTAAATTTGTTAAATTAATATACAAAAACTTGAGCAGTCAAGTAGTCCTGTTTCTTTTTCCTTTACATAGACGGATTTTGTTTACGACCAAATGAGCAATTTATCATCAAACGGACATTTCCCCACCCTGGGTGTTATTAGGTCATTTACATTACGTCTTATTACATAGAACACATTGATTCATATTACCCTAATTAAATCTTCATCCTAGTTTACAGATATACATTCATGTAGTTAGTCTAAATCCATTAAAGTGGAACAGATTTGAAAAAAATAATATGCTGTGTGTTCAACGAAGTGTTGAAAGAGAACGAAGGGGTAATATCAGTGTCTAAATGTTTATAAATAAGACAACAACGAAGAAATATGAGTTTCAAAATGTCTAGACTCTAAAAGAAAAAAAAAGAAAACATTTTCTGATATGCAGACTCAAAAATAATTCAATATTTTCCTAACAAAATATATAAGCATTTCAACAAAAAAGTTTTAAAGATATTTGGTAACAAAAATACCACCCCCCCAAAAAAAAAATGTGTGCGCACCTTTATAATCTCTATACTGTCGAAGTATAAAGGTAGACGTAAGTATATTTTATATAACTGACAAATGAAAGCAAGGTAATGAAAAATGTATTTTCAAACAATATTAATAGAATAATCACCTTCGCAAAGCATTTCTGTTAACACATTAGAATCATAATGAAAATTAATCACACTTAATAGGCAGAGGGAGACAATTGTTGCGCCACCACAATTATGGTGAATGTTTGAGATGCTGGATTTTCATTGACATTGTCTCCCTAAACGTAGGGATCGAATTCATGTGGAATAACCACTTGAGAAGTAAAGTTGGCAAGCTAGAACGATATGTTCTACAAACAATATATAAACTTATCTTTATTTAATATGCATTAAATTATTTTCAAAAGATTATTGTTTAAATTTGAAAACATGATCTAATAACGAAACAAATACTTTAATTTCTATATACTTTTTCCACATCGACTATTTACGACTCTTATAAATAAACGTTTTTAAAAACAAAAATGGATCAAATTTTGTTTGAAATTTGCATCAATTACATCTAATAAAACAATAAATAAACGAAAGCAATTATTTCCCTTGAAAAATAATTTAGTTGATAAATGCGCTGTGAAAAAAAAAGGAAAAACTTACATTTTGAGGGAAATAAATTATAACCAATTAATATAGTAAATGTCAAGCAAGGCATATGTCTTACAATTAAAACGTGTTTTTGACTTTAAATATAGTATGTATTTAATAGAAATGTACATATCATATATATGTATATATGTAAATGTAATTATAATTTGTAAATAGTTGTTAGTTGTCTTTTTACCCATTATTTGACCAAATGAATTTAGCAGAACAAATATTCTTTGGAGAACTCACGATAGGCAAGCGCTCCGAAGGAGGCCAAAGAAAGCGTTACAAAGACTCACTGAAAGTGGCACAAGAGGCCTTCAGCATAAACCCTACTCAATGGATGCAGACAGCCCAGGACAGAGCCAGATGGATAGCTGCTGTCAAGAAGGGGGCTAAATCCCATGAAGCTAAGAGAATAACCAAAGCTGAAACACGCAGGCTTGTCCGAAAGAGCAACATTAGGTCACCGTCTGAAGCAACTATTCCATGCCTACGGTGTCATAGATTATTCCGAGCAAGGATCGGGCTAACAAGCCACCTAAGAGCTCACCGTAATCCCAACCCCCGCCCGCCCCTAACCGGATGATTCGATGGTCCTTGTCGACTTCGACGGACGAACAACATGCATAGCAGAACAAAAACATGTTTTAAAATGAAGAGACTAAAGAAACAAATTTAGAGAAGATGAAACTAGAGTAGGACTGTTAGATGTGAAGAGACTAGAGAAGAACAGTTAGAGATGAAAAGATCAGAGTTAAAAGGAAGTATTCAAGAGGCATTACGAGATGGGATAATGCAAATTGTGATTATACAACTTGATGTACAATCTTTTGAAGTGTCACGATAATGTGTTTTAGATTTAGAGAAAATTTGAAGTAGGGTAATGATAATGTATGGGATAGTTTTTTGTAATGTATGTAACATTTCTGAATAATTTATTTTACATTTAGAGAAAATGTATGGTAGAAAACGAATACGTCATACGAGGTTAAGGGTTATATTAAACAACAGGATAAACTGATTTTGGGTTGGTGCATTGACACAATGGGTTGTCATCAACAACAAGTATTTGTGTAAATTTACAGCTTGGTATGTTGACGAGAAGTGGGTTAGTTTTAAAAGGAACAGTCTATAAATAGAACTGACAAAGACTTTAAAGAGGTTCTCTTTGAAGTAGACGGTACTAAATCATCACGACGATGAGGGTGGTCTTAAACTTAAGCTACGCCATTGATGTCACAAAATAACACGATATACCGGGGGATTCAAACATTATTTAGATATTTGATGTCATGAATAACACAATAGACCAAATGTCTCTAACTATTGTTAAACCGATGATGTCATAGAATAACACAAGAGACAAGGGGTCCCAAGCATGAACTACACCATTGATGTCAAAGAATAACACAATAGACAAGGGAGTCTCAAGATGAACTACACCATTGATGTCACAGAATAACACAATAGAAGATGGATCTCAAACCTTTACTACACCATTGGTGTCATACAAAAACACAATCGACCATTAACAAAACTGATCTTGGGTCAGTCTTTGTGGCGCCCATGTTTGTTGTTTCTAATATGATCTATAGAAATAGAACTTCAAGCCATATCTGCTCCTACACCATTCATTCCATTGGGATACAACCTTGGTGAGTTGTTGTCCTCAAGCTGCACATGGTTCTGAGTCATTTTAAAATTGTTCCATTTGGTTAGTTGGCTATGGAATATTTTGTGGTTTTTTTTTTTTGTTTCATATATAAGCTGTGCAAATAGAATTTACATATACTCTCCTATACAATTTATCCGATTGAATGAAATATTTTTGCCTACTATCGGCATTATTACAAAATTGTAATTTTAATCTCTTTCTATTTATNTATATATATATATATATATATATATATATATATATATATATATATATATATATATATATATATATTTATATTTGTGTATTTATTTATTTATATATATTAACATAATAATTTATATTTATTTATGTATTTCCTAGTATATAACGTGTCACTCTTGCATAATTTGATTTGCCATCTCGTTACCAGATATACCTACTGATATTGAAATAATCCATTATAAAAAAAATGCATGTCTGTTGTCTAATTACTTTATTCATCCCAAATAAATTTATTTAAAGAGAAAAACAAAACTAGAAATTAATTATTTTGGATACAAAAGAAACTATTTTTCAATGCTTTGTGTTTCTTATAGCCTAGACATTTTCATTTCTTCCAGTTTCTTTTCATCTGGCAATGTTATTTCAAAATGGTTGTCAACAAAGAAAGTTACAGTTGATATTATTAGAAAAACAAGTCACTTCTTCTCATCCTATATGGCAACGACCTGAACTAAAGAAACCCATTGAAATTAATATTCTCGTTTTGTACATTTGCATTTAGTAAATATTTGTAAATACATATTTTGTGGTGATGTTAACCAAAATTAGATGTTTTAAAAATTTGACAACATAAATAACACAATTGTCTAACACGAAATCTTCAGTATAGGACACATTTCTTTATGACCTTGAGAGGCTGTGATCTGCTAACAGATTGTGTCAGTTGAGAGTGATTTATCATATTTAAGTTGTTTTGTGAAATTTCTTTGTTCTGATTACATATGTATTTGATCAATATATTAACGTGACATAAATATACATACACATTTATGTATTATTAATGTGATTGATTCTTATAAAAAAGAAATGCACAGATGTTATTTAAGACATTGTATCAGTTACTTTTGTTCTAAGAGAAACATTGAACAACATTTGTGGAACTGTGGCCAACGTTCGGCCTGATTAGTTTTAGTGATAAATCCTTCTGATGCCACTCTTGGGTTGTTCTTCTTTATCATATCACACGACCGTAAAGTTAAAATGATTTAGTGCAGTACTCAACAATTTTAATACGTCTGGTTTTAGTGTAGTTAGGTGTAGTACTTAATAATTTAAATGTGCCTTGTCGTAGTGTGGTGTAACGTATTACTCAACAATTTTAATACGTCTGGTTTTAGTGTATTTAGGTGTAGTACTTAATAATTTAAATGTGCCTTGTCGTAGTGTGGTGTAACGTATTACTCAACAATTTTAATACGTCTGGTTTTAGTGTAGTTAGGTGTAGTACTTAATAATTTAAATGTGCCTTATCGTAGTGTGGTGTAACGTATTACTCAACAATTTTAATACGTCTGGTTTTAGTGTAGTTAGGTGTAGTACTTAATAATTTAAATGTGCCTTATCGTAGTGTGGTGTAACGTATTACTCAACAATTTTAATACGTCTGGTTTTAGTGTAGTTAGGTGTAGTACTTAATAATTTAAATGTGCCTTATCGTAGTGTGGTGTAACGTATTACTCAACAATTTTAATACGTCTGGTTTTAGTGTAGTTAGGTGTAGTACTTAATAATTTAAATGTGCCTTATCGTAGTGTGGTGTAACGTATTACTCAAAAATTCAAATACGCTTGTTTATAGAGTGGCGTAGTGTAGTAGTCAATAATTTATATAGCAATTGGCGGTGAACTATGTCCTGTCTATTAGTAGTTGGGTTCTCCATAATACGTCAAGAACGTACGTTATAATGGTACTTGCAACAATATGACGAATAGCTATGCTAATATAACAATAATGTACTCATAAGATGTTTACAATCATTGCTTTACATACAATAACTAATTTGACAGTATATTGACAAAACAGAAGTTGATGCATTGTTTTCATCATTCCTAGAAAGATTTTTATACAATAGATAATATCCCCTCATCCCTCGCTTCTATAAAGAACCCCTCATGATTACCATTCTGCTTTCCATTTATCAAAAATTATTATTCATAAATTCTTCAACTTATGAGAACAAATTGTTACAAACTAACAACTCACCAGACTATACATCTCACACCTTACCAAACTACTACCATAACAGACAACCTGCCCCCAACCAGTAGACATACCCCACATCTTACCAACTGCTACCACACCCAACAACTTGCCCCCACCAGTAGATATACCCCACATCTTCCCAACTGCTACCACACCCAACAACCTGCCCCCACCAGTAGATATACCCGACATCTTACCAACTGCTGCCACACCCAACAACCTGCCCCCACCAGTAGACATACCCGACATCTTACCAACTGCTACCACACCCAACAACCTGCCCCCACCAGTAGATATACCCCACATCTTACCAACTGCTACCACACCCAACAACCTGCCCCCACCAGTAGATATACCCCACATCTTACCAACTGCTACCACACCCAACAACCTGCCCCCACCAGAGACATACCCGACATCTTCCCATCTGCTACCACACCCAACAACCTGCCCCCACCAGTAGACATACCCGACATCTTACCAACTGCTACCACACCCAACAACCTGCCCCCACCAGTAGATATACCCCACATCTT
>CAXITT010000089.1:78825-91478 GCA_964033795.1 Lymnaea stagnalis | reverse complement strand
TATAGGGCTAAATGGTGGGATGGGGGTAGCTGGTCGAGGTATAGGGCTAGATGGTTGGGTGGGGGTAGCTGGTCGAGGTATAGGGCTAGATGGTTGGGTGGGGGTAGCTGGTCGAGGTATATGACTAGATGGTTGTTGTTGGTGTAAATGGACATGTTTGGAATGGATTGTTAGATAAGCTTTTTCTGTGTGGGGTCAGATGGTCGGCTTGTGAGGTAGTTGGTCTCTTAACACTTTTGAAAATAGTAATTATAATTACTATAACCGCTAGTGTTTTTCTATTTAAGTTCTTGAAGTACCTCATTCAATGAACTAAATATGTTTATAATAAAACACGTTTGTGTCTCACATTTGGAGTGGATAGAACCTGTTCACGTGCGAAGTTCTTTGTGACATGGTTCATTTATTCCACTGCTCTTTTGACGTAACAGAGAATGACCTTTGAACTTGTTTGTTGTTGTGTTGTGAGCACCAAATGTCATTTTTCTCTCTTCTGACATTTTCATCAACTTCAGAACCAAACAGGGAATATAGCAACATTGTGTATGAAGGAAGGATGAATGTAAAAAATGGACTACTAAAATATGTATGCGTGATCTATTATCCTATTCGTTCATCGCTTTAATCTAAACAACATTTCGCCTTATAATTGACGTAGGAACAATATTATGATAAATTTAAGTGTATCTTATTAGTCATTTTTAGCTCTAACTTTATAAATATTATAGGAACCAACACAAAAATAATATTCAAACATATTACACAAAATAGATGATAAGCCATGCAATGTAAATGAAACAAACATACTAAAAAAAAAGTAAATTAAAAAGTACCCACGCCATAGATGTGACGTCAAAGATATGATACTTGTGCTGCAGAAGAAAACTGTCCATGTTTTGAGGGATTCTGAAATGAAACAAAAACTAAAAACATCTACCGGGTAATGATTCCTTCATCAATAAAATGTGTAATTGTTGTTCATTCGACCCGATACTCTTGTTGTAGGTGGGACGTTTGACCCAGAACTCATTGGTAGGCTCGGCATTTGACCCGGGACTCATTTGAAAGGATGAACATTTGACCAAGACTCATTTGGTTGGCTGGGCATTTGAACCTGGACCCCTGTTGTAGGCTGGACATTTGATTCGGGGCCCAAGTTCAAAAACTATCACAGTTACACCATGACTTATTCTTTTTTTAAATCGTTGCTTTATACCATCTTAGGACATCGTATTAGTGTGGTCCACAAGAGAGATAAAAAACTTTAAATGCTATATTATATAAAAAACAGTGTATGTAACCTATCTTGGATTGATTAACCTGTAAAGACAAAGCAACAGCCGTGATTTTTTTTTTATTTTTACGTGCATATTTAAACGTCAAGTACATTATTACATAGTGTAGAATATACAAACCTATTTCAAACTATCTCTACAATGCAGAATCATCCACATATGACAGTTAATTTGTGTTTAAAGATGACACACCTGAGTTGTGGATTGAGACACCAACATTAAACAGAAACTTGTCCCAATCCCCTCCTCCCCTCCACCCTCCTCCCACCACCTCCTCCCATCTAAAATCTTCCCAAACCCTCCTCACTAAACCCCTCCTCACATACACCTCCTCACATTCCCCTTCTCCCCACCCCATCCTTCCCATCCCCTTTTTACCACTCCCTCCTCCCCACCACTCCTCCTCACCCACTCCTCACCATCGACCTCCTCCCCACCCCCTCTTCCCCACCCCCTCATAACCAACCCCCTCCTCACACCACTCCTCCCCACAACCTACTCACAATCCCCCTCCTCACCACCCCCTCCTCCCCACCCGCTCCACACAACCACCATACTCTCCCCCTTCTCACCACCCCCTCATTCCCTACCCCTCCTCCACACCCCCTCCAACCCAGCCTTCCTCACCGACCCCTCCTCCCCCACCCCCTCCTCACCAACCTACTCCTCCTCACCCCCTCCTCCCCACCCCAACCTCACTACCCTCTCCTCCCCACCCCCTCCTCCCCAATCTCCTCCTCACCAACCCGTTCCTCACAACACATCCTCCCCACGACCTCCTCAACTTCCCCCTCCTCCCCATCCCTTCTCCCCACCCTCTCCTCCCTACGCCCTCCTCCCCACCCACCTTTTCCCCACCCCATCCTCCCCACCCCCTCTTCCCAACCAAACCTCCTCACCCCTTCCTCACCATCAATCTCCTCAACAACCCCTCTTCCCAGCCCCCTCCTCACCACCCCCTCTCACCAAAACTCCTCCCCGCCCCCTCCTAATCCCGTCCTCAGCATCCCCCTCCTCCCCACCCCTCCTCCACATCCCCCCTCAACATCCCCTCCACCCCAACCCCTCCTCCACACCCATTCCAACCCACCCCCTCCTCACCATTCACCTCCTCACCACCCTTCCTCACCACCCTCCTAACCACCCCTCGTCCCCACTCTCTCTTCCCCACACCTCTCCTCACCACCCGCCCTCCTCCCCACCCATTCTCACCACCCCATCCTCCCCATTCCCCAAACAAACCCCCCTTCTCACCTACCCCTCCTTCCCATCCCCCGCCTTACCACCCCCTTCTCGCCAACTTCCTCCTCACCACTCCCTCCTCACCGCACCCCTCCTCCATAACCCACTCCTCAACATTCCCCTCCTCATCAACCCCTCCTCCCCAACCCCTTCCTCACGACCCCCACCTCCCCACCCTCCTCCTACCCACCCTTTCCTCACAACCCCTTTCTCACCATCCACTCCCTCCTCATCCCCCCCTCCTCCCCCCCCCCTTCCTCACGACCCCCACCCCCCCACCCTCCTCCCACCCACCCTTTCCTCACACCCCCTTCCCCACCCTCCACTCCTCCAACCCCCTCCTCTCCAGCCCCTCCTCCCTCCCCCTCCTCACCACCCCCTCCCCACCCACCTCCTCCCCGACCACTCCTCCCCACCTCCATCCTCATCACCCCCATCCTCACCACGCCCACGCACAACGACAGCGACGAGACTTTATAGTAAACTGAGGCTGTTTATGACCGTCAGTTCCTGCTGATAACAGCAAGAACACAGTACAGGAATTACTCATTCCTGCCACAGAAAATAAGGGACTGGAACAAGCTTGTAGAAGGAAAGTTTGCGGAGACGGCACTTGACAAATGTGCCTCCTTTGACTCAGTAATATCAATTTTAAACAACGGAATAGAAACCACACAACAGATCAACTCACTCCACAGCAGACTATCTCCAGCCACATCCAATCAATCACCTAAAATCACACCACAAGTCAACATCAACCGCCTACCCCCAAATCCGACCAACTGCACTACATCCAAATAATCACTCCCTATGTCAATATAAAAGCTTTCCTCCACACCAGACCAGCTCCAAATACGCCCCCTCAATCATTCCAAACCAAACCACATGTCAATTTCAAATGTCTAACCCCCACAACCAGCCATCAACGCACCATCTAACCCTTTACTCCCTAAACACAACGATCTAACAGCACACAACAACAGTGACTCCCACATCCAACAACCTACCTACACACATCCGACAACCTACTGCCAAACCTTATTATCTACTACAACACTAAGCAGCAAATCGTCACATATGACAATTTTACAATACATCGTACAACCAACTACAAACTACTACCAACAAATACACATTTTATGACCTACTACAAAAACCGACAAATAATCCACATCCCACTTCATTACTAGTACCTAAACTCTAGACATACTACCGCAACACGAGATCTACAAACCCAACACTAGACCTGCTAACCAATATTAGACCTACAACCCAAACATTAAACTTACTTCATCACTATGAAACCTACTATCCCAAAAATAGAACTGCTTCCCAATCACAAGACCTATAAACAAACACTAGACCTACTGCATCAACATTAGACCTACTACACCAACTCTAGACCTACTATTTCTACAATAGACCTCCAACCACATTAAGAGACCTACTAACCCAAAGTTAGAAGAACTACCCTAAAAATAGACCGACTACCAAAAACTAGACCTACTACCCGAACATTAGAACAACTACCCCATTATAGACCTACTCTCCCAACACTAGACCTACTCTCCCAACACTAGACCTACTCTCCCAACACTAGAACTACTAAACTAACACTAGACCTACTACCCATACACTAGACCTACTACTCCACCATTATACCTTTTCTCCCAACATTAAACCTACTACCCAAACTCTAGAACTACTCCAACATTAGACCTAATACACCAACACTAGACCTACTACCCAAACATTAGACCTACTATACCAACATTAGATCAACTAACCCAACATTAGACCTACTACCACAACATTAGACGTATTACACCAACATTAGACCTACTACCTCAATATTAGACCTACTCCAACAATTAGACCTACTACCTCAATGTTAGACCTATTCCAACAATAAGACCTACTACCCCATTATTAGAACTACTACCACAAAAATGTAACTACTATACCAACATGAGACTAACTACCCAACACTAGAAAAAATACCCCAAAACTAGACCTACCAACTAACCCAACAATAGACCTACTACCCCAAAACTAGACCTACTACCCTAACTCTAGATATCCAACCCTCCCAACTGAAAACTTTACCAACGCCGGTCAACCCACACCACTCACCAGAGAAAAAAAACAACTCATTTTTGACCCGACAATGCATTCATATAGATTTTCTGACCGTCATTTCTTTTGGATATATGCATAATTTTATTTATAGATGAGTTTCTATTGAAATTCCTTTTTTAAAATTTTTGCCATGAAAGATACATAAAGATAAGACAAGTTGTATAATTTAGCGAATGTATGAATGCCTTCCTGTCTACGTACTACACACACTTTATAGCTGCAATTCTTTCATAAAGTGAAATCATTTATCATCAAAGGAATATCCTCATCAACACCAGGCACAGAAACATTGCAAACCCCCTCTACATGCATAGGAGCCAAAATGATCAATACATTGATCGTGGGCCCTTAATATATAGAAGAAGAAGAAGAAGAATTAAATTATCTTTGAAATGAATTGCACAACTTTGTATGGTTTCCTGTTTTTTTTTTTTAAAAGTCATTATTTGAGTGATTTAAATATTTTGGTTCTTTTATAATAATGCGTTAAGATTCTAAGACCAAAGTAGAATATTTGATTTTATTCATTATTTCAAATTATACTAGTGTAATAAGAAAAGGATGATTTTTGTGCACTATAATAAAAAAAGGTACTTTTAAAATAATACCAACATTATGCTTTTTGGTTGGTATTAAATTTGTTAAGGCCTGGTTGATTATATTCATTTGACAGTTTCAATTTATTCAACAAACTCCTTCATACACAAATCAAGTTTGGATTTTAACACTTCACAAGCAACTAGATTGTTCAACATGTGCAACATTATCGTAGAAGTTATGCGACTAAGGTCTATTGACATTTCAATGAAAACAAGCACTGCTGAAAAATGTATGAGCGAATAGGTGTGGTCTTGTTGGATAGTCGACCTTATCAATGACATATGTTGGAAATTACTTATTAAAAGCCTTTAACCATACCTAGAATGTAGCAATTTATTTGATGGAACATGTTATAGGACTAAACATAACAATGATGAGATTAAGGAGAACAGTTGGAGATAATTTGGTATTTGATGTTGGGGACTTGGATATTATGGGTATTGCTGGTGTGTGGGTTTGGCAATGTTAATGTTATGGAGGAAGGGGTGAGTTGTTCATCAAAGATTTGGAGGCAGTTGGTATAGAAAGGAAATATGGTGGTAACAAAATAAGAATGGAACTTACTTGGACATTCGCTTATCCCCAATATTACTTATTTTAACAATGCCTACTATGACGCATTCAAAAAATGCCCAGTATGACTCATTTAAAAATGTCCCCATTTTGACTCACGTCTAATAAGCCCTGTAATACCTATTTTAATTATGCCCAATATGACACATGCCAAAAATGACCAGTATGACTCACACAACAAATGTCTAGCATGACTCCCTGTCAGGAGTTGGATAATTTTACACATAAATACAATAAGAAAAATAATTTAACAAGATAAACTTATTTCATTGATATTTATTGATATTTTCTACATCACTATATTAACACATTCATTTGTTAGCACATCCATATTTTAACACATCCATAAATTAACACATACATAAATTAACACATCCATATATATATATACATGTATTTAAATGCAAAACAGAAATAATAAAACAAATTTAAGCCTTGAACTTGACTAATAAATAGAAATATGAGATTCAGTTTCCTTCAATGTTATGCACGCTATTTTAAACTAGTTTGTACAGTTAGTAAAATTTAGTTCACTGTTTATACATACATCTATACATGCGACTGTTCATTTAGATAATTTGCAGTTTGGATTTAAAAGAGAAAAACCAATTTGGGAACATGATTAAATGTTGCCATTAATGGATTTGAGACATGACATGGGTAGTGGTGACCTCATGCTGATAATACTAATTACACAGCAATTGTGGAATGGGATCATAGACAACTTTAGTGTCTCGGCGGCTTCGTTAAATTAGTAGCGAAGTAGAAATCCCGTTATGGGAGAGGGAAGATGTTATGTTTACGTTACTGGTGAGTCGACTGCTGAACCCTTGAGGGCAGCGTCAAGGCTGACCAGATATCCTTGGGCTTGGATTTCCTGTGTCGGTACCTGATCGAGTGGGTACTGGGGGGTGGGGGGATGTTCTTGAGAAGGGAAACCTTCACGTTTTGATTCGTGACTTTGCAACCGGGCTTTAGTGGGGTGCTTTAGGGAGGGCATGACTCCTGTGGATGCTTTCGATAGGGCATGGCTTATGTGGTGCTCTTTTTGTGGGCATGGCTTGTTTGGTGCTCTTTTTGTGGGCATGGCTTGTTTGGTGCTCTTTTTGTGGGCATGGCTTATGTGGTGCTCTTTTTGGTGGGCATGGCTTGTTTGGTGCTCTTTTTGTGGGCATGGCTTGTTTGGTGCTCTTTTGTCTGGAATGGCTTATGTGATGCTTTTTTTGTGGGCATGGCTTATGTGGTGCTCTTTTGGTTGGCATGGCTTATGTGGTGCTCTTTTGGTGGGCATGGCTTATATGGCTTGCAAAGGGAGCATGTCTTATGTGGGGTGCTTTGAAAGAGCTATAAAAAGTTTTGTACTAGTTCGAAGGATAGCTGTCGCCATTTCCACAATACATTTTCAGTTAGAAAAAGTTCATTCAATGAAAATAAAGACAACAAATAATTCAGATCGTACAATTAAATCAATATCATTATATTATAATACATATCCTCTGCAAATGAGATTACACAAACTTAACAATTTCTTTTATGGAAATACGCATAATGTATAAACGAGTTGATTCAGTAAGAACATTTTTAGTTCAATAATAATACATGTAAATGCGATTATACGGGTAACATTTTATAACTATCACCAGATTTAATGATATATTTATTTTATGATAAGACATATAATACGCGGAGCAGCTAAGCTGTGGATGACTATCTCAAAGCACTCATGACGCCGTATGTACCCACTAGATAGCTCCGCTCATCCGATGGTTGCAAGATATCGATACCACTTGTTCGTCTTGAGACTTACGGGAAGCGCACTTTTGAATTTGCTGGCCCAACAATTGTAAACACCTTTCCTGTCATTCTCAGAAACAGCCAGACACTGGAGTCCTTTAAAACCGTGTTAAAAACACATCTATTTTGCAAACACCTTCTGAAGTGATGCTATCTACTATCTTTTTCCAGTTAATGTATATTGGCTTGTGTTGGTTATGTTTGAAACGTGATGAAAGACTTTGACTTGGTATGCTCGTAAGTAGTTTTTATATTGTTGCGTCTGTTTTTAAATGTGGTAAATTTTTTTTTTCTCTTTTTCATATTGTTGACTTTGTACCGCGCTTCTAGCTTTTTGGGGATGAAGCGTGGTATCCAAATAAACTTTATTATTATTATTATAAATCAGATTGTTCAAATAGAAAAAGTTCATTGTATTATAAAAATATAATGATCTAATTGAAGTAACTCGGAACATTTTAATTCAATGATAATACATAAAATATGTAAATGAGATGAAACAGTTCACATTTCATGTACATATCAACAGCTTTAATGACATATTCATAAACGGGCTCATTTCTTAAGTAGGGTTAAAAATAATAACTTTTATTGAACAAGGAAAGATAAAAAAATACACTATATCTTAAATGATTTTTATTGTTAATAACATGCAGGATGGAGATTATGCAGATTACTAAATTCACAACAAAAAACATTTTTTTTTGTCAATCTGTAAAAACACACACATACATTTTCATCTTGAAACACTTGAGAACTGTTGTATTTAAAAAAACATATTTAAAAATTGTCAAATATATGTGTGGCAAAAAGAGAAGTAAATATATTAAACTTTGAATTGCAAACTATTTCGTATTATGAAAATTTGATCCCGTTTGATCAATTATGACATTACAAAATGTAATGAACATTTATAAATTTTGTTGAACTTTGATCAAGCTTTAAAAAAAGATTAATTAGACACGAACAATTTGTGTCAATAAAACAAGATATTTTAAGTTTTAAAAATCATTTTACATGCTACACAAGTAAATGAAGTAAACGTTTTGGCACATGCCTTCGTCAGCACAGCAAGAAAACAATTCAAGAAGTAGAAACTAAATGTACATAATATATTTGTAATGTATATTTATTTTTTACTTATTTAATTGTTTTCTTTTTGTAGCGATGAAGGAATGTGCCGAAATGTATACTTGTGTAGTATGTAAAAATATTATTAAAGCTTAAAATATCTTGTTTTATTGACACAAATTATTTGTGTCTAATTAATCTTTTATAAACATACAGTTATGTACAGTTTATGAAGTTTTAAATGTACTGAAAATGCACAGTTAAATTTATTTCATTGACCTTAATGTATCATTGTTTTGTTTGAAGCTAAAAATGATTTCATTCTACAGAAATAATTTAACTTATTTTCCGTCTGATAAAACACTTTTCCTAGTAAAATGTTGCATTAAGTTTAACACGCACTGCTAGGAGCTGAGCAAAAAGTAATAATTAGTTTAATACTGCAATATCATGAGGTGTGTGAAAGGTAAAATTTTGGTTTAACATACACTGCTATGAGGTGAGTGACGTCTGTTTAGACACAAGATGACCAGATTTAATCTTCCTCAAAATAGCTGGCAACGTGTAGATTAATGGGTTGATGGCTGAGTTTACTGGCAGAATAAGAACCGCTGACCAAGCGTAGACGTCAAGATTAAACTGAAAGCCGTTGAGAGACATGATACCCATAATTCCAATGGGGAACCAGCAGCAGAAGTCCGAAAAGGCCACAATAAATAACTGTTTGGCAATAGACAGCTCCTGAGCTTTTCTTAAATCATCTCTTGTTCCACAGAAGGAATCATGTTTATACGAGGTGATGGCTAGGAATATTGCCAACTGGCCGATGGCTATAAGAATAAAGAGAAAGAAATTGAGGCCGACAAACAAGATGGCTGAATATTCCCATCCCGTGTGTCTCCCAGAACTGAAAGGAAGCGCCAAGCACATCCCATTAGAGGAATAAATCTCCCAGTCAGGAAACAGAACTGGGATCAAAGAAACTACGACACCTATAATCAGAGTCAAACAAAGGGAGGTTATTTTCCCAGTCTTTGAAAATCTATGTTGACCAAACGGATACTTGATGACCAAATACCTGTCAAGTGTAATGAGACAAATGAACATCGTAGAAGTCTCACTGGAGAATGTTGACAGAATACCAGCTAACTTACATGTGTCGCTATATCTCCAGTTGTAATCTTCCAAAACATACATGTTCCGGTAAAACAAATCTGCCCCAGCTATTGTTATCAGATAGACGCCCATGATAAAATCAGACACTCCAAGGCAAACAACAAAAAGTCCGTATGCCTTGTTGAAGACAGCCCTGACCCAAATTATCCTATAAATCACCACCACCATGTTTCCAAGAAGTGATAAAATACCAACCACCCATAGAATGACTCGTTTATGTTTGTCACCAATCAGATCCTGGCAAGTGGAGATGGCGTCACGTGGTGCGTGACATTTATCTTCCGTGATTTTTGGTCCTCTGATGATTTCACAGCAAATTCTAAAGTCATCAGTGTACAATGCCGTTTGAATAGACAACGAACTCAAATAGCCATCTTTTAAATTAATGAGATCTGTACCACGTACATCAAGAATGTCAATGTGTAAAACTCCTGTTAGGCTTAAGTCTATTTGATCTATGTTACGTAGTTCTAAAGTCATTAAACAGGTCAAATTAACCAAATACCTCATTACACCAGAGCCACATTTAGTGTCAGACAAATCTAGAACCTGTAAATGTAATGGGAATATGAAGTTGTCACCAATTTCTAAATTCTTATTAAATGACAAATTTAACCTCTGTAAATCCCTCATTTCTTGTATGACAGAAAAGGTTTTATGTCCAGAAATAGAATTGCCACTTAAATCTAATATAATGACATCTGAACTGTTCAGACTTTCAATGACATTGTCAAGATCACGTATTCCACAATTACTCAGATCTACTGCTACAAGTTTGAACAACTCAAATAAAGAGTAGATTTGTGGGGTAAATGTAAACAAGCCTAAATTCTCAAATATTTCAACTGTGGTCTCAACAAAATTTATGTAAAGTTTAGTGTCATTACCGTTCACTTTTCTTATGATATTTGACAGACAAACATAACCAGTGTCACAAGGTACTTGACAGACAAAGTCATTAGTATGGTTTGTACATTGACCATTCGCCTTACAAAATTTTTGTTGTTGACAAATATTTCTCAGTGTAAACTTGAGTTTTCCGGCACAAAATGTTGTTTGATGGTCAATAAAATATTCATCCTCTCCTTGTGGACAATGTTTATAATCATCCTCTACAAGATACGCAGGAATACAATAGGATTCTGGACATTTAATAAATCCTGTTGGACATACGAAATGTTCACAATCTTGTAAATGGGAAATGCTTTGAAAGCCAACCTTACGGTTTTCAGACTCTATGTCATACAAACATTTAGCGACTGTCGTGCCTGGATCTCCCAGATACGTATTATCAAAGCTGCTGCTTTTAAACAGTTTAGAATTTCTTTCAGTTTCTCTAAAAATTCTGCACTCGTGATTGTAGCAATTCAACAGTGACGTGTGACAATTAAATTGATTTATTTCAAAAGAGTTGCTTCTCCTTGGTGTTGATAGAAACATTTCACTGTTGGTTTCAATATTTTTACTCAAGTATGTCGCGTTAATCTCTTTATATTTCTGGCAGATATTCTTGCATTCTTTCTGAATAAATTTTATTGACACGTATCGTTCCATTATAAACCGCACTGCTTTTCGGAAATCGTTATTTCTAAATGGGAACAATAAATGTGAATACCTTGTGTAAAGTGAATGAATTTTTGACTCCTTTTTCTTGGGTTTAAAGTCGCTTTGGTTTAATAATCGTTTGTCCCCTTCAATCCTGTATGATTCACATATAACAAAATTTCCTCTCTTTTTTTTATAATAAGCCAATGTATTCCACTCAAGAGGTCCTCTTGTTATGACGTCACCAGTATAGTAATATTTTTGTGACATGTAAACACAGCTTTCGTACTCAATACGTGAACCCCAAGGTGGATCAAATATCAGTGGAGTTCTGTCATTCCAAAAGTAATCAGAGGCGCGACTTCCCCAAACTGAGAGACCGATGTAAGCGTCAAAAGTAATTGCTTGTGTTCCATTCACTAGTGTTGTATTTCAATCTATAGCATCATATAACATTACACCTTTCCGACAATCATGAGTAACATTTTCTAAAAGAATGTTCCATTGTAATATAAACTGTTCATATTCCGATTTAGAATTGAAAGAAACCAAGTCTGAATAAGGCCAATATTCTTCACAATGCCTTGTTGCTTCAGATCTTGCCAATTCATATTTAAAGCGCAAAACGTGATAACAGTTGCCGTCAATCTTTATTATATTAGGGTATTCTTCACTGCAAAAATTGCAAATATGATGTATGATAGTCCTTACAATATACACATAGTTTTTTAACGTACTTGTATAAATTAACGTTTGATTTTTCACTTCCAGACCTCCCGATGGCTTGACCAGTAGAAACAATCGCTTGAGATCATTTTTTTCATTTTGTTCATGCTCCAGCCAACTTGACACTGCGACGTCATCGTTCTCGTATTCAGTCAAATTTTCCGACAACACAAAGATGGCCAACTTTAGTACAGTTTCGTCCACGCCACTTAAAGCATCGCTCGTGTCGTTGAATAAAGTCTTTAGAGGCAGATACTGAGGACAAGACGAGGTGTTTAATTGGGACGAAGCCTCGTGAAATTCTCCCCAATTCCAGTTTTCCCCCTTTAATTTCTCAAATGTCAGTAAATTATATCTTCCGTATGTCATCAGAATGACATTGGTATAAAAGTGTAATGGTTATAAGCTTTGAAGAAAATGAAAGAAAAAAGCTTGTTGTAGCTCTAAGCTGTAGTGACAATCGTAGACAAGTGCGATGTTGTATTCCCTACC
>CAXITT010000089.1:63825-73825 GCA_964033795.1 Lymnaea stagnalis | reverse complement strand
AGTTGCCAACGTCCTCTTCTGTTCCAGTGAATTAACTACGACCATCGCTGCATCGAGTTATCTTAGTCCTGTCGGTAGTGAGCTACCAACTTCGTGTCCAGTGAGCTGTGAAGTTCTGTGGCCTGTCCGGTCACTCAGTTTAACAACGCCATGTCCTGTTTCAACGAGCCACCAACGTCCCGTTCCGCATCAAGCTTCCTATGCCCGATCAGTGACCCGTCCCGGTCACCCACACCTCAATGACTGTATCCCGTGATTTGCCAGGGTCTATTAACAATTATTGTTCCTGTGTGACCATTGACAATTGATGCAAGAATCTCTTGTGTGGAACCTATTGACATTTCATTAACCCACAGGACCCCTGTGTGCTCTGTGTTGTTTATTAATATTTAGTTTACTTCAACCAGGACATTTCACAACTCAGGCAAGTTATTGATTTATTTTTGTTATATATTTTTATGATCATTTGATTGGTTTGTACCAAGAATTTATTTATAGATTCTAAGGTTGGTCCTAGCAAATCAAATCAATTAATGGAAACTAGAAGCAAAGCAAAAAAATGAACACAAAGGAAAAAATCGCATCTATTAAGAAAACGGGGGAATTACTCTCTTATTCGGGAGAGAACCTAGAGGAGTATATAAGAGTTAAGTTTGAAGAACACGTACGGGAAGAACTTAGAACTAGAGAGGAAGAACGTATAAATAGACAGAGAGAGGAAGAATGTATATATAGACAGAGAGAGGAAGAACGTATAGATAGACAGAGAGAGGAAGAACGTATAGATAGACAGAGAGAGGAAGAACGTATAGATAGACAGAGAGAGGAAGAACGTATAGATAGAGATAAACAGAGTCAGAGACAATTTGAACTAGATAAACTTGATAGAGAAGTTAGACTTGCAGAAATGAACAACAAAACGGTTGTTCAGTTGAATAAAAGCGAGACAAGAACGAACAAAAGTTATCATTTACTCAAAAGTCTACCTAAGTATGACAACAGTCAGGAACTTGACGAGTGCATCGTTAATTTTGAACACATAGCCACTCAGAATAATGTTCCGAAAGATGAGTGGATCACCGAACTACAGGTCAGGTTGACCGAGGAGCTACAATCTTTTCTTATGACCGAGGACGTGAGACAAAAACTGTCGGAATACGACACCGTTAAATTACAACTATTAAAACATGCGGGGTACCATGGGGTAAAAGTATAAGGATAAATGGAATAGCCTGACACCCGAAAATGACAATTTTAGATCCTTCCATTCTAAAAAAAAATGTATACCGAGTATTTACCTATAACGTTGGTGGTAGGATTGAGAAGAAAGTTGTTGTACCTGCACCTTACCGCAGGATTGTCTTAGACACGGCTCATGCTTCAGCATTGGCGGGACACATGTCTGTTAGGAGGACCAAATACAGAATTTTGTCCGAGTTTTTTTGGCCGAATATGAATAAGGATATTTCAAGCTACGTGAAAACATGTCCTGTCTGTCAAAAAGCTCGTCCGCCAGGACATGTTAAACCTATAGAGCTGGGTCAGATGGAGGTGATTGGTCTACCGTTTCAGAAAGTTGCTATTGACATAGTGGGACCCCTCAAACTAAATGCACATAAGAACAGGTATATCCTTACATTGGTTGATATGGCCACTCGATTGCCAAAAATCATTCCCCTGAAGAATATAACAACTCAAGATATTCATGAGGCATTATTATCCATATTCTCTAGAATGGGGTTCCCAGAAGTTATACAAAAAGACAATGGTCCACAATTTTCCTCAAATATGTACGAACAAGTGTGTACACTTCTAAATACAAGGATTAATAGCACATCTATATTTCACCAACAATCTAATGGAATGGTGGAAAGATTCAATGGTACACTAAAGGGATTGTTAAAAATAGTTGCTAATGAAGAACCAGAAAACTGGGATAGAATTTTAACAGCAATTCTATTCGCATATCGGGAAGTGCCGAATGAATCCACGCTATTTTCTCCGTTTCAACTTATCTTTGGTAGAAAGGTTAGGGGACCGATGTCAATATTAAAACAACTACTTACAAATGAGAACATGACAGAAGAGAATAAAACTGTTTATGAGTATGTAATTGACATAAGAAACCGATTAAAAACAGGGTTAGAAGAAAGACACTGTAACACGAGAATAAAGACGGTTGCAAATAAGAAATACTATGACCACAATACAGTTGTTAAGGATATTCAAGTGGGTGATCAAGTATTGGTGATTAAACCAAAAAAGGGAAATAAACTAGCATTACACTCGGAAGGCCCATTCAAAGTAACAAAGAAATTGTCTCAATATAATATTGAAATACAAAAAGGGCGGTGTCATAAAGTCTATCACCTGAATAGAGTTACCAAATATTTTGACACGAATAACTGTACAGATACTAACGGTAACAAAGATAACATAATGCATGGCACACTCACGACAGTTATAACGGAAGAAGAGACTGGAGACACAATCAGCAGTGGTGATGATATGAATGTACCTGTTATTAACCATAGTGATAACACAGTGATTGATATTAATACTGATCTAAGTGATACACAGAAAGCTGAAGTTAATGAAATATTACATGAGTTTAAGGACATAATTTCAGATATTCCCGGAAAGACATCCGCCGGAATTCATAAAATAGAATTACTGGATAGCAAACCAATAACACTAAAACCGTACACCGTACCACTACATATGGTAGATCATTTAAAGGAGGAAATTAATACAATGTTAAATTTTGGAATAATAGAAGAGTTAAATTCACCGTATTCCTCTCCTCTGGTATTAATTAAAAAGAAAGACGGCTCTATTCGGACATGAGTTGCTTGTAGAAAGCTTAACGCTATAACGAAAACAGTAGCTGAAGTTATGCCGAATCAGGATATACTGTTAGCCAAATTGTATTAAAGCAAAATATTTTACCAAGTTGAACTTAACAAAAGGATACTGGCAGAATCCCCTGGATAATAAGAGCAAAGAGTACACAGCTTTTCAAGGCCCTGATGGGCTCTATCAATGCCCTGATGGGCTCTATCAATATAATTATATGCCATTTGGCCTAGCAACTGTCCCAGCAACATTTAACAAAATAGTTAGGAAACTATTCACAAATGTAAAACATGTAGTTACGTATTTTGATGACATCTGTATCTACACAGATGACTGGGAAACACACGTGAATGTCACTAGACACGTTTTTTGCATTCTTAAAAAAGCGGGTTTTACTGTTAAACCCTCCAAGTTAGAAATCGGAAAACAATCCATTGAGTTCCTGGGGCACACGGTAGGTGCGGGTTTATTGAAATCCGATACTAGCAATTTAAATAAAGTGTTAAGAATTGATCCGCCTAGAAATAAGAAACAAGTCAGAGGGTTAATTGGTCTGATCTCATATTATAACAAATTCATTCCAAACTTTTCAACACTAACAGCACCTTTGACTGACCTCACCAAGAAAGGTAGACCTAACAATATTCATTGGACGGATGAATGCCAACAGGCATTGGAAGCTATACAAAAATATTTAACGAATAACCCAATATTAGTGCTACCAGACAATAATGACCAGTTCATTGTTCGAACAGACGCATCGACCAAGGGACTAGGGGCATGTCTGTTACAGAACAGAAACAACACCCTCCATCCAGTTAGATACATAAGTCGTAAACTAATGGATAGGGAAACGCGCTATTCAACAATAGAAAGGGAATGTTCGGCCATAATATGGTTCATTTAAAAATTGGCGTATTATTTAATGGGGGCGAGATTTGTTCTTCAATGTGATCACCAATCATTAAATTATCTAAATACTGCTCAATTTGGTAATTCGAAAGTCACCAGATGGGCATTAATTTTAAAGGAATTCAATTTTGACATTGAATATATCAAGGGAGAAGAAAACACTATTGCAGATTTTTTATCCCGGCAATAGTAAGAAAAAAAATAATTTTTTTTTGCTATGTGATTATATATTTGCATAGTTATAGAAATTACTTGAAAATGCGAATTGAATCCCTGTGATGGGGGAAGGAGATAGAATAAGCAAAGGAACCCTGTTCTAATGTCTGAGGACATAATTTATGTTGTATCTCATGGTGAGCCATCAGATAATGTAAGTCCTGAAGTTGAAGTGTCTGATTTTTTGTGTGAAGTTGATGAGGTGAGTGTCATCCCTGAGGTGGGGGAAGGAGAGAAAATTGTTGTTGATAATTATTGTGATGTAAATGAGTCACTGTGTAATGTGAGCAAAGGTTGCTCAAATGTTGATATTTTTACAGAGATATGTACTGGTAATGACTATGAATTAGTTGATAATGTGAGCCAGGTGTGCTCAGGTTTTGATGTTACTTCAGAGATCTGCAATGAAAATGTATTACAAGTTGTTATGAGCAAGGATTGCTCAAAATTTTACAGTATTACAGACAGCTGTATTGATGATGAATCAATAGGTAATGTGAGCCAGGGCAGCTCAGATTTTCATATTGTTACGGATAGCTGTAATGATAATGAATCACCTGTAAATGTGAGCCAAGGCTGCTCAAAATTTCATATTGGTACGGATAATTGTAATGATAATGAATCACCTGAGTTAAATCTGAAATGAAAGAGGGGGGATATGTCGAGTATCAGCGTTCATTTGTAATTGTTGCGACTCAATGTTATGTTCATTAGTTGTTGAACGCTTTTCCCGCGCTTGACTATTATAGTTAGTGAACGCTCTTCCCGCCATTGTCTCTATGACGTATTTTTATGCTGATTCGTGACGTATTGTCTATGCAGTATTGTGACGTATGTTTTAGTCATGCGGCAGTCTTGAGTGGAACCTTGAAGTGATAGGATGTGTATTATTTAGGTCTGATAGCGAGCTGCGCTATATTCAAGTGTATGTGTATTATATTTACTTAGATATTAAAGTTATAGTTATTATGAAAAGGAGTTGAGTTATTCAATGATAGTGAGAATAGTACGACGCTTCAACGTGTGAAAAGAACTGACGAATGTAATCAATCCAATAAGACGTTAGGAGTTGACAGACTTTTAATTATCATGGCGTGGTCGATTTAATGATCAAAATACGTTCAACCATATCATGATGATCTGATGTTTGTTCAACCATATCAAGATAATTTAATGTTTGTTCAACCAAATCAGGATGATCTGATGTTTGTTCAACAATATCAAGATGATCTAATGTTTGTTCACTCGCAAGTAGATCTCAATGATATCTTGTCAATAACTTTAACATGGATGTCATTTAGAGATCAAGAGCACCGAACTTTGCAAACATAGACATTGCATGGCAGCAGAGCTCTTGCATTTTAACAACGATCCTTTCAAATTTAAAGGCAGAATAACTGCGATGCCAGCAGCTATTTTTGAATTGTAAGTTTTATTGGCGACATCATCAGCGAGCCTTTGACAGACATCTGCTTGTAATGATTGCTGATGCAATAGTTTGCGTCCACCGACTATTGTGGCGATAATATGCCAGCACCCGTTATTGTGTTGATGGCATCTCAAAACGCTTTTTGTGTTTATATGAATGGTAGCATGCAGATTTTTCCATTTCCAATTTGGTTGCCATAAGGTTCACCGGATGCAAGAGGATTGCTCAAATCACTGGATTCAAGTTTGTACTGTTTGTTTGGATCTGCATGTTTTTTGGATGGTTGCACAATTCTACCCAAAACGATGGCTCGTTAACTTTATTTACAAACAACTAAAACCTTTATTCAACATTGATGCGTTAAAGCAACGATTAACAATCTCGTCGAAACACCGTTTTAAAACTATGGAACCAATTTCCTCCCTCTGCAATGCATGAATCTGCCAGTCAAAGCGATGAATTATTTTTCCTAGATGCGCCTGGAGACACCGGCAAAACTTTCCTAATTTCACTCATTTTTGAAACCATACGATCACGACAAATATTTCACTGCCATTCGAATCATCTGGAAATGCAGGAACTCGTTTGTAAGGTGGCAGAACAGAGCATTCAGCACTGAATTTGCCGTTGAATTTGCAAATAACTATGACACCAATATGCAATATAATAGAAAATTCGGGATAGGTAAAGTACTCCATTCATGGCAAATAGTTATACGGGACGAATGAGCTATGGCCCACAAAAAAGCATTGCAAGCGCTTCATTGCACACTAAAAGATTTGAGATGAAATAAACAGCTCTTCGGTGGCGAACTTATTTTATTGTCTAGTGATTTTGTCAAATTGTACCAGTTATACCACCTTCAACAGCTGCCAATGAATTAAATGCATGTCCAAAATCATCAGGTTTATGGCGACTTGTACATAAATGTACTTTGTAGACAAATATGCGTGTACAACTACACAATGATGCATCCGCTGCACGTTTTGCAAAAAAATTGTGGACGTTGAGAATGGGAATATGGCAATCGACTAATCCACACAATGTTTTACTCTGCCAAAGAATTTCTGGAAAATTACAGCTACCACCGACGAATGGATAAATACAGTTTTTTTGTCAAAATATCGCACACTATTACAAAATCATCAGTGGCTCAGTGCACGTGCTATGTTAACAGGAAAAAACAATGATGTCAATGTCATCAACTTAAACATTCAACGTGATTATGCAAAATGCCGAAGAAATGTCGTGAACAGCATATGCCTCTTTATATAGCCTTCACATGCATAAAAAGGCATATCGGAGAGGCATTTTCAGTATCTTGAAAAGAATAGGTTGTCCTCCACTACTGCTCACAATCATACAGTCATTTCATAAAAAAAAATACAGCGCAGTAACTTTCAATGTCGCTGTTACTGAGTCATTCCCAGTCAGAAGCGGAGTAAAACAGGGCTGTGTACTGGCATCAACGCTCTTGTCCATTTTCTTTTCGATGCTCCTTCAATTTGCATTCAGTGACTGTGAAGATTGAGTGTACGTCCATACAAGATCTGGTGGAAGGCTGTTCAATATCACCCGCCTTCGTGCAAAGACCAAAGTAAAAGAGGTGCTCATTCGTGAATTGCTGTTCGCTGACGATGCCACCTTAACATCTCACACAGAAGAAGTTCTGCAGGGGCTGGTCAATCGTCTATCACACGCTTGTAAAGAGTTTGGACTTTCGATTAGTCTACGGAAAACACTTGCAATGATGCAAGACGCACCATCCCCTCCATTCATATCTATTGGGGGGTAATACTCTTTTGATTGTTGAGCATTTCACATACCTTGGATCCAATATTTCTAGTTCTCTCTCAGTTGATGAAGAGATAAATATCAGGAAGGCAAAAGCAGCAGCAACTATGGCTAAACTAAACAAGCAGGAGTGGAATAATCTGAGTCTATTTGATAAAACAAAAATAAGTGTTTATCAGGCATGTGTGCTTAGTACACTCCTATATGGTAGTAAAGTGTGTACCACATATACCAATCAGGAGCGGAAACTTAACAGCTTCCATCCAAGGTTACAGCGTCGCGTTTAACGCAATCGTTGGCAGGACAATTTGCGTAATGCGGAGGTCTTGGAACGTGCACACATGTTTAGCATATTCTCCTTTCTTAGCAAGAAGCGCCTTCGCTGGTTGGGTCATGTACGGAGAATGGAGGAAGGACGTATCCCAAAGATACTGCTGTATGGAGAGTTGGCAGAAGGGACAAGACATATTGGACGACCTCGCCTGAGATTTATTGATGTTTGCAGAACGAGCATGAGGGAAGCCAAAATTGAAAACAAGGAATGTGAGCACATTGCTGAACAAAGTTCCATCTGGCAAACAACAGTGTGTGAAGGTGTAAACAAACGGCAAAAGATACGCAAAACGAGGCCCTTGCAACAAAAATAACAATACTGAAGTCAAAATCTCACCAGGAATCAATATTCGCATGCGAGAGATGTGGTCGAGAATTTCATTCTATGATTTTTCTAGTGAGCCACTCGACGAAGTGTAGGACTATATAGCTACTCCATCGTCGAACGAAAGACGGAAGGATGTCATATATATACAAATACTACTAATAATAATTAAAGTAAATTAAGAAAGGCTTTGCGTGCTAAAAATAATATTAATTTTCATTCTATTATTACTTCATATTGTTATGTGTAAAACTACATCCGTAGATCGTGTGGAAAAACACTGAGTATCTGGGTTGTTCCATCGTTCACTGCCCTGTCAGTCGTCAAAATAACGTAGTCTGTGAATACAACCCACCGTGAGTAACTTACTGTACTTTTTTAATGCTACACGGTAGTCTAAATAATTATTTTGTTTCTTAACATTCATAGATAAAACTGTTTGTATATGCTAATATATCATACAGATGTGAATTATTATGTATTCGTTTTTTTTAAAAAATATTTCAGAGGCAATTTCAAAGGAAGGGTCCCATAGTATGAGTGAAACCCTTTCTATTAATTTTTGTGTACGCTGACAAAGGCTTCCCGCCGATACATTACGTGTATTGGTTTTTCCTATAGTTTAGCTTATCCTTAATCTTGTTTTACACATCTCCTATCATGTTGTACCTATTTTTCATTGTGTATCTCTTTTTGTCTACATTCATCTCAGTGCAAGGATCTATAATTTGTTCCCTATTATTAAACTATTAACTGTTTTATTATCTTTAAAATTGAAATTGAAATGTAATGACTGGTACAGGACTGTTTAACACCTGTAAACTATATTCATTTCAATTATTATGAAATACATTAAAGACTTAAATAAATTTGAAGGAATGCCAATAACTAAAAAAATCTCATTGTTTACATTGTTGGGGGTGTTTGTCATTGAAATTGTTGTGTGGGATAAATGAACGTGAGAAAAACAAAATAAAATCAACCATTTGGACAGAACAAACGAAACGATCACCGTTCTACCGTAGTGCTTCCACTTTGCACAGCAGCCACATCACCCCAACACCCCCCCCCACCAACCCAGGCCGTGCCCCACCAACCCTAACACGTCTGTTATTATACTCATCTTATAACACGTTTGGTGGCGGGCTGATTGTTGCTAGATGAAAGCCATCGACGTTTGAGAACTGCTGTAAAATCTAAAAGAGAGTATGCCTTCATTGTCATGGAATCCAGCACGTCGCAGTGGTACGTATTGTAAAACTTTGACGTGGACTACTTATGGTTTGCGTGAGTAAAAATGGATCGCATTATGTTAACGAGAATTTTGAGACAAGAAATTACTCAAGAGTAAGAGGATAATTTTATTTTAAAAACTATATTATTGGGTATGTTTAAATTTACGCTACTCAACTTACTGGAATCAAGTTTAGAAACAACACATGTGATTTAGGAACATACCCAAAGGGATGTAAGTAGGCGGCAACCAAGGGCAGCCTACTATGTTTTACAAAGATATGCAACGTATCCGACACAAAGAATAATTATTGTTCTCTACAATAACTTTACTGTTACAGAATCTTATACCAAGACTGACATTTTACTTGGACTTTTAAAAGACTCCCTGTTTACTTTCAAATCTATGGAGTTGGTCTTAAAGCTTGTAGCATGATTCTGTTTAGACACGTGACCTAATTTGGTCGGTATAATCGTCTGTCTCGTGCTGACCTAAAATCTCGCCTGTCTTGATGACACATTGTTACCTGTCTGTTGGAGCGATGGTCACAAAGGGTGTGGGGGAAGGCGTTAGGGTGGTACGTCATAGGAAGATGCGACAACGTGATTAAGAAAACCACAAAACAACCCCCCCCCCCTTTTTTCCCGCTTACAAGAAACATCGGTGCCAACTGTAGGATATTTTAATTAAGATGCTCGGGAAAACTTTTGGGCATTACATTTCTGCCATTAAACTCTGAATGAGCGGCCATTCAATTCTAGTTTTAAATTCTATCCCTCGATAAGGCGCCGAGTAAATGTCCAAACATCGTTGTTATCAGTTGGTGTTCAAAAATATAATCTGCTTGTGTAGATGATTACATATAAAATTTGCATACTAAAATCATTGAAAAAAAAAAAAA
>CAXITT010000089.1:5449-63317 GCA_964033795.1 Lymnaea stagnalis | reverse complement strand
AAAAAAGGAGATTAAATAAAATTTTCTTTAAAAAAATTGTAAATATATATTTGTTTTTAATTTGCGAAAAGTAAAAAGGATATGCATTTTAAAAAATCTAAAAAAAAAAAACAAAAAAAAAAAAACAAACACTCAAGTCTGTTATGAGTTTGAAAAACGGTTGCGAAATTCTTTTTGTGATAAAAGAATTTTCTGATTTAGTATTTGTTAATAATCTTTAATTTAAGAAAAAAAAAGTAATAAAGTAAATTTGTGTTAAATCTTTCAATGAAGATGTTTATATAAATGATTCATTTAATATATATTTATATTAGATATAGAGTTTTTGTTGTAAATAAAAGAATATTGTGTTAACAATTTTTAGAGAAAAAGGTTATAGTGTAACGGCACGAAAACTGATACGTTTAAATTATTTCTCCATAGTAGAAATCGTCCCTTAATTAACTCTTGTAGTGACAAAACTGATATAATTAATGATCATTTTGATCAGGTAATTTAAGTTTCAGTTTAGAGGGAAAAAGTAATTAAGGGGCGTGAAAAGGAGTAGGAAAAGCCTTTAACATAGTGCAGATAAAAATTCTCAAAACTTAATGATTTTAGAAACGAGAATATCATTTTAAATTTAGGAATTGTCATGAGTTTCTGCATTAGCAGATAAAATTATCGAGAAGCACTTACTATTATTAGTCCGATAACAGTGAGTCATTATTTCTAGTATTAAAAATGGTTTATGCAGACTATTGGCAAAACGAATTTACAAAAAGTCCTATGATAATATGTTTCGACTTTGAAAGAAGCACCAAGTTTAACAAAAGAATTATACGTCAAGTTACTTTTTACCATGTCGGATCACATGCAATCCAATTGACTATAATAATCAAGTCGTATGCATGGAACATATACAATGCAAGATGCTTTTGAGAGCAGAAGCAGAATATTACAATATTATTTGTACATTCTAATATATGTAGATAATAAGCATAATACAAAATTGCCTAAACACAAATGAGTAAAACAACATGATTCCCAAAAGTGCTCTAATCAAAGACACAGTAATCGCAAAAGCGAACCAAAATAAAGTAAAAGCACACCTAGAAGCATAGCATGATGAAATAAACAGAGACAAAAAATATAAAGAACGAGTGGGATACTATAACTTACGAAAAATAGAAAATATTAGATAGGAATGCATTATATGAGAGGAAGGACTGACTACAAATAATGAGGAAAATAGGAATGTTAACTACCACAAGAGGACAAGACATTTTAATTAACTCCCCAACTGTTGAAGCAGCTACAGAAATCATAAACACTATAAAAAAACTCAATTGTTCATGAAGATGAACTCATCACAGCATGGCTTAATAATCAAGGAGGAAGGGGAATATAAATAAAAACAAATCAACATTTACCTAAAATCTGACAAGAAGAGAAATTCCAGAATACAATTTAACAACAGTTTATAAACAATACACAAGAGAAGAAAAACTCCAAAAAAATTAAAATGCAATACACAAATTACAATGGACAAAGTTAATAGCAAAGAGACTACAACCGTACAGTTATCACATAGTACATGAACCCAATACAGATTCTGACGGAATAGATCTTATTAAAATATCCGAGTACCCTAACAATACTTAAACTATTAAATGCTTATAACTTCACAAAAGAAATTATATACATATATATAATATATATATATATATATATATATATATTTTATGACAATGTACAGGATATTGGCATACGGAACGGGCAATATGTTATATTAAACTACTCGAAAAGCGAAATAACAAGCATCAAATGGTATATTTAAGGACATTCAAAATTAGACGAGACCTTAGAAAAGAAGACCCGCTTCATTTTCTTTCTATTTAAGGGTACAATAAAAAAGTTTTAAAAAGCATACATATTGACACCCGAGGAAAAATCACAGGATTGCATTCTGAGGTAAACTGAAGACACAATAATAGGCATTCTTTAAAGCCAACCACTTCGGTGCCTTGCATACTCCAAAACATAGCACTGTTAGAACTAAAGACATAGCAAGGGCTTTAATGGAATCAGACAGGACATCGAAACAAAAATGGGCAATAAATTCGTAACTTCTGAAAAGCTTCGCAACTTCGGAAAAGCAATTTTAAAATTATTATTATTATTAATGTGACTTTGTTAAAAGAGGAACAGGAAGAGAAATTTATTAAATTAAAAAAAAAAAAAAAAAAAAATAAAAAAAAAAAAAAAAAAAAAAAAAAAAAAATATTAAAAAAAAACAAAAATAAAAAAAAAAAAAAAAAAAAAAAAAAAAAAAAAAAAAAAAAAAAAAAAAAAAAAAAAAAAAAATAAAAAAAAAAAATGAAACGCATATGAGAAAAATATTCTTCAGCAAATAAATGACCCCAATCAGGATAACAATAGCTTGATAATACGATTCATTTAAGAATTGGATTGATTATACTAAGATCCCGCGATAGAATCAGAATAAAACTAAGACATATCATGTGTAAGAAATGATGCCAAATGACAGAGTGGTGATAAGGGTACAACATCCCCACTGCAAGTAGCTACGCATGTAAATCTTTGGCTCCTATGGAAAGACAATATGGAAACAAATCTACAGCTGACGGAAATCAAATTATGTTGTATAAAACGTCTGAATGAAAGGAATTAGTGAATCATGCCAAACTCCTATTCGGGCTGTAGTGCCACGTGAATTGATATTTTTTCGAAAGCAGATGTCTTTAGAGAAAGTACGTTTTCTTTCTCTTCTTTATAAAACGTTTATTTTGAAATAAGAAAACATTAACATATTTAATTTGGCTTTTAATGAAATTGGTTGTAATTTAACATTTTGTATTTCTGAACTTTTTATTATGTTCACATTATTCACGTTGTAAAAACTACACACTTTCCTTATTTAGCATCTAACAATTATGCTACGAGCTTATTGACCATAAGGACACTCGAGGGGAATATAAAAGTGTTTTAAATGTCCTTACATGAGTTCAAGTCAAATAAATATCAAAACCAAAACAATTAAAATAATTAAAAAACACATTCTTTTTAGCATGCGAAGGGAAGGGAGTGTTACCCGAAGTTTATTGGAATTAACTATTTTTATACTTAAACAATTTGTATTTCCTATAAAGATTGATGTAAACACAATGGGTTGCAAAATTCCCTTAGTACTGTCATGATATCTTATAACTCCCATCGTTATTTTAATTCCTATATTATTATCATTTTAAATAAAATAGTGTTAGTTTCAGTCATTCAAATATCAATTTACATGCTGTTGATAATTCAGAGGATTCTAAAACAAGAAAAATTTGAATATTTTTTAAGCTCTGAATTGTTACTTTTACAAGAGCTCCACATAATTAATTGCTCTTTTTTTTTCAATTTTTCCACAGTGATTAGGCACACGTTTTTGTCACTATCAACAGTATCTTGAAATATGACATCAAAATTTTTACTGCCATTTTCTTGCTTTACAAGCATAAACATAATTTTACCAAATAAATTGCCAATACATAGGTATATCAGGTAAAGCCCGTCACTAGGCGAAGTGAATATGCCCTTGCTTGGTTCAAAATGGTCACCAAAGTTTAGTCTAACATCTGTAAAATTAATTATATTTTTTCCTTTTGAAAAGTCGACAGGCAGTCGCGCATTAAAACCTACATCTTCTTTTACTCCTACTGTAGGACAACCTGAAATAAAATGTTAATTATATAACTAATTTACTATTAAAATATGTCCAGTTATTTCCAATATTAAAAATAGTTCAAATAATTTGTTTAAATAATAACAATATTTCAAAAAAAGTTGTCTAATTATATTATTCTTTTATTTTATGTGTACGATTTTATTTTTTTAAATAACATTATTTACTATTTTTCATATGCAACATTTTTTTGTCACAAAGAAATACTTGCCATTAAAAAAAAATTGAATGCAATATTTAAAAAAAAGAAGAAACAAATTTAGGTTGAAGTGTAATTTAGAAAATAATAGACCAATTGCCAATTTTATTATTTCATTCTCTTGAGATAAAAATACAATTAAAGCTTTTTTAATGTTTTGAACTTGTTCTTGTTTACTTGATTATTATTGTTTTGATAGTTAATTGTGTGGTTTTTGATATTTAGTTCATTTCAAGGATTTGATTGCTTGAATTTGTTCTATATAGCTTTTGTAAATACTGTATTCTTATGTTGAATTTTTTATTTATCTATGTATATATGTAAATATGTATTTATAAATTTATATACATATATATTTAAATATATATATATATATATATATACATGCAAATTCAAACTTTAAACCAAATATTTTCTATTAAGTTTATTTTTGAAAAGCATTCCTATTTCTTTGTTTAAATGTGGTTGGCCAACGAAAGTAATATACAATCTAATAATCAACTGCATTAAAAAATAAATTTGAGGAATCTAGCCATAAAAAAGTTAATAATAAGAAGTTAAAATGTTGAGAGTGACATTTTTAATTAGGATAAAATATCTTTCAAATTATCTTACTTAGATATGAAAGCTCTTCTTTAATTTCTGAAACTTGATAGCTAAACTCTTCCCACTGAAAACAAAAAAGAAAATATTTATATGATTTTTATTGTTACAAAAAAAGATGAAATTTCAAAGGCAAGCAGGGATTCTAGGTACACAGGCTAAAGCAAAAAATTAACTAATTTATCAAAGATTAATTCGAATTCTAAAAATACAAATCAATGAAATCATTACAAAATACATTTATTTCATCATTTGGAACAAATACATGTCCTAAAAAATGCAGTAACAGGTAAAATATTTTTAATATGACTAACATATTGCTCCCTTTAACTTGTCTCAAAAATATAAATAGAAAAGTGTAAAGAGATCGAATAAAAATATTCTTTTAAGTAACTCAATGTTACAAATACATCTTCTTTTTGTAACAAGAGAATGGTGGGCCTGTTTGATGAGAAGTCCTTTTCCCCAAAATATGACAAGATTCTGATCACTAACAAAAGCTTGATGGGCCCAGAATTTAATAATAAAAATAACAAAAATATTTTTTTTTACTTGCTCTTCTTTTTCCTCACGTGCTAATAAATTCTGATTAAATGTGTCTCTGAGATGCTCAAGGGATGTCAATCTTCTGGAGAGTAACTGGCAAACCATTGCATACTAAAGACAAAGAAATGGAAAAAAAAATATATAGGCCTGCTCTAATTTCTATATACCTAGAGATCTAAAATACTCTAAAAAATAATATTTTAGTTGAAAATAAAATTAATTTTCTTATAGAATGTTTGCAGAATATTTCCTTTTTTAAATCTGTGGATTTTTCTGTTTAGTAAATTTTCTCTTTTAATCAATCTTCCTTGAACTATTTTAAATGAATCTTTTAGATTAATTCCACATTGTAAAAATTAAGTTTCTAAACTTACATTTTCTTCAATACTTGAAATTCTCTGTATCATATTTTCATAATTGACATTCGTCTGATTATTTTGTTTTAGAGAAGAGGATTTTGATTCTTCTAATTGAGCTAAAATTATTTTCAATTCATCTTTTAATGGTAAAGTTAGACTAGATTTAATTTCTGAAAAGGCGTCATCAACTTTTTTAGCAAGAAAATCTATCTGACTTTGCATAGCTGACATAAAATCACTGGCAGCTAACAATTCACTCAAAAAAGAATCTATTTTTAAACTGTTTTCATTTTTGAGGCTTTTAATATCTTGCTCATATATTTGCTGTTGATTTTCTAATGCTTCTTTATCTTTGGCATGCAATAAGGAAATTGTATCTATTGCTTCGCAGCGAGTCATAACTTTTGTTGTATTGTCCTGCATAGCTTTGACTGCTTCTTGTTGTTGGTCTGACAAAATGTGCATTTCATTTTTTAGTGATACAATGGCTTGCTCCATTAAATCCAGTTTTTTCTGTGTGCTCTGTTTCATGTTATTTTCTAAAGAATGAATATCATAAATAGTTAATGGTCTTGTTGATAGAAATGTATGTATATATTGTTATAGTAAAAAAAAAAAAAAAATTAATTTATACTTTTATAATGATGATTATCCGCATTTATATTTCATGAACTAAAATATTTTAATTATTGACACATTGAAACTTGCTGTATACACGGATATACCTGACAATTTGTTTTCATCCTCATTGTTAAGGATATTAGCTTTTTTTGTTACAGATTCCTCATTCACTGTTAAGACTTGAAAATTGCCACACATCTTCTCTAAAACATTCTTGTTTGGTGCTACTTCTTCAGTATGATTCTCTATGGATTCAATCAGTTTATGCAAATTAAATTGAAATATTTAATTCTAATTCTATTTGCTACAGATAATTTATTAATATGTTTTATAAATAATATTTTTTATCAATCTACATAGACATTTATTATAAGTTTACAAATTCAACCTACTGTTATAAATCAAATAACTTTAGGCCCCTATATGTATTTTTATATTTATTTTAAAAGTAACATTAATAAAAACTAATGGCAATAGAATTTAATTATTTTCCATTTTTTTTAAATGATGGAGTTGGCGATTTTTATTTTGAAATTGTTTATATCAAATGACAATTACTCATAAATGTAGAAATAATTGTACTTGAAATGTCCAAACATTTTGTTGAAATATCATTAAAAACTGTTTCAACCATCTGACACATCTCCAAGTAGCTTGTTCCACAGTTTCCTTCTCCTTTAATCCAGTCATCCACCTCAATTAACACCTAGAATGTTTTTAAAAAAAATTACTTAAACAAAACATGTCTTTCAATGAAATGAGAATAATATCATAATTTAATATATAATTATTATTATATATACTATTATTTATGTTTAAGTTCATATTACATTGTATTATCTTTCTGTAGCTTTTTTAAAAAAAGTTGTCATACAAAAGGGGAAAGGGGAAGAGAGTTCACAAATCTTTTACCTTTAAAATTAAATGAGTATTGGAACTCAATAATTTCTATTTTGTTTAAGCAAACAAGAAAAATTTAGAAATTGTATTAAATTAAAGTGTAGCCTATATATACATCCTAATATGTAACATTTGTGTATCTAACTACTTGTTATTATTATGCTATAGTGTTATTAGTGTAGCAAATATTTTATAATATATTTTATTTTTAAGAATGGGTACCTTCAATTCAAGTTTAATAAGACTTTTTTTTTTAAACAATGTTTATAGAATTTGAGGACTATCTCATTTTTTATCAAGTGGTACAAATGTTGATAATATTAATAAAATAATGTATGAGACATAATAATTTTTTATCGTTTTGAATCTAAATATTCCATTTAAATTAATAATTTTGAATTTTAATTATAAGCTAATGAAAAAATTAACTGTGAAACATAAAAATGAAACGAAATTTATTATAATCAACGTCATGTATTAAATGAATAATTAATTGTCACTGGCTATTTTACAATACCCAATGGCCAAATGGGAATTGGCAGCGACCTAATACAATATTTATATTGTTAGTGCAGACATACTTTTTTATTATAAAGCAAAATAATGTTTACACTATTAATTTGATCCATTAGTGAAGAGAATGTGTCTTTCTGTCGTTTTAAATATTTCATTTGTGCTGTAACAGCTTCTCTTTGCCATACTGGGGGAGGCATCTGAAACTGAAAGCAGCGTTAATTAGTTGGGTACAGAAAAGGTTAACACGTCATGAAAGAAACTGTCAACCTCATATTTAAAAAAGGTATTTCAAGGTTGACGGGATTGTTTAAACATCGTATATAAGATTTATACAAATGGTTAAAATACAATCTCTTACTATTTCAACTTCTAATTAAATTGATTAAAAAGACAAAAACAAAAAAGACCCAAAACAACTCACAGCATATAGTCTTGCTTGTGCTATTTCTCCAACTAAAAAGACAGAGGGTTTACCCGATATTATATTTTAGATACCCTCTGCTTTCAAGAAAGTTAGAGTTGCATAAAATTAAAATTGTAATACCTTACAGGTGTACTGAAATAATTCAATAAAAAATACCAACAACAAAACAATGCAATGATAAAGAAAAGGCGATGCGTTGGTATTTAAATAAACGTATTTGTTTGATCGAAAAAAAAATATATTAAACAAAACAATAATCAACAGAAGGCTTGGGTAGGGTTTAAAGTAAATTTAGTTGAAACCATTTTATCTCAATTTATTTTTCATTAAAAAACTTATTGCTTTATTAAAAGACAAAAATGTTTATTTCATTATTATATTTTTTTTTTATCTTAAAGAGGGTTTGACAATACAAACATGTGTTTAGGGTGCCAAGACAATTGCGGCAATATATGTTTTACATTATATTTAATTAATAATGCTCCAGTTGCAACAAAAGTTTTTTTTTTTTTTTTCTAATTTTTTTAAAATTTCTACGAATGTTATTTAAACGGCACAGCAGCATTCTAAACTAATTTAGTGTATGAGAATGGGCATGAGGTTAATAGACCTTTTATTTGTAATATTCCTTTAATTATTCACCTCTATGAATGTATATGTATTTATTTTAAAATGACGAATATACACTTGTTGCCTATGAATTTAAAAAATAAACTGAGTTGTCTGTACTTTAGAGTGACGCAACTGCGAAAATTCGATTCAGATTATTAGTCGTAATTGATTCATTTTTGTGAACGACATGTATGATTGCCAATAACTGGGTCAACCTTGAATAGTCTAATACATGAACTTTTGTATTTTTAACAAACACATGTTCAATGTAACGTTGTTGTTGTTTTGTTTTTTTAAAAATATATTTTATTTCTTAACAATTTAAATATGTCAGATAATGTCAAATATTATATGTTTTGATAGTTTTAGATATTCTGTTGTAATTTAAGTACCGTGTTTTGATTGGTGTATACTACAGTAAACTCTATTGTTGACATATATTGTGTTTCATCGTGTTTGTGTTTCTTTACCTTTAACCTTGAAATTAGTGGGTAGAGATTAGTAAACCGTAATCAAAAAAATACACGATGAAGTATACACTACTTTTCTCATATAATATGTGTGCCAAATAAAATTAGAGATCAAAACTAATTAAAACTGAACTATAAAATGCTATTTAAATGCGTTGTTTTTGGTTAATTATTCAAGTCATAAGAGTTATTCCCGTCCATTCTTTGAGAGACAATCATTTCATCAAAAAATTAAACTTAATTTTTGCGGACTCTCTAAAAACATGTTGGATCTGACAAATGATAAAAAGTTGACTCCTCAGTTTACTTGTATAGCTCACATTACACCTTGACCACTTCCAAGGTTTATGGGACATTATAACTTGTTGAATATAAGCAAAAATTTCAATTGACGAAGACAAATATTGCATTTTTATAATAAAGCAGATTCTTATATTTTTTTTTTTAAACTTAGATTTTACGCGTCAGTGTTTAGAAGCTGACTCAGTCTTAACATTCCAGTTTTGAGAATTTTTAGCGATATATTTATGAATTATATCTACTACTTTTATCAGATATTAATCCCCTCTTTAACCCAATGATAAAGTTTAATACTCAAAAGGGTCGAGATTCCATTTCTTAGGACCCTGGACACGATATCCACGGCGCGCCTATCTGCTGGGCGCTACCGTAAAGGAGATCATTTAGGCAGGCCTCCGGATTCCTACCGTTTGCCCCCATCCCACAATTCGGACACGTGATCACCAAGTGGGCTAATGTCTCCTCCTCTAGTCCACACTGTCGGCACAAAGGTTCCCATCTGTTGTCGAGTCGGTGGAAATAACTACGCGTGGCGCAGTGCCCATTTCTCATCTGTGAAATAAGGCTTTGTTCTCCACGACTAAGCTACCATCATGGGTCGCTTTTACTCGTTCGCTGCATTCTCTGGTAAAGCTGTCGTCCAGTGGTCGCCGTGTCCCACCTTCTGAACAATTTTCCCTTGAAATGGTCTTTGACCAAGGCAGTGACTCCCACCTGAGTCATGGGTCTGTCTGGTTGAGGTAGGGCCGCGCCCTGTTGGGCAAAGAAATCCGCCCTGTCAAGAAGCGACGCCTCTAAGTGCGAAGCGATAAACTGAAAGAGCACCTTAGGGCCATGTGCTTGGGTGGAGCTCACTGTTTTCAGAGCAGCTATAACCATTTTAGGTCTCACCGATCTCCCCCCCCCCCATGAGTTCGAGAGCAGAACGAGAGTCAGAGAAGATCACAACGTCCGGGAAGGACTTTCGTTTCACTAGGCGTTGGCGAATCCTCTTAAGAGCTACCAGTATCGCCTTGATTTCCGCGTTGAGGCTCGTTGCATTACTTCCGCATGGGCCTGATAGCTCCTCGGGTGGAGCCATCTCTGCGGGATACTGGATGAGGACGCCGTAGCCACTACGCTTTTCCTCCGCGAAGCATGAGCCGTCTGTTAAGACTTTAACCAGGCTTTTTGGGTAGGCTTCAATCATGCGTCGCACAACCTCTGATGGTTCTATTTTAGGATTGTTTTTTTCTGGCATTGGTGTCAAATATGTCCAGTCGAATGTCTGGCCGGGAGAGGCGTTTATGTGGCCATCGCCCATTTACACTTTTTCCCTGTTTCCGGGTAAAATAACGTCTTCTTCAAGACTGTGCACCGTGTCCATGAAGGATGGTCTCTTCAATAGGAACTTTTTTAACCCATTTGTTCTGTAATTGGAAACAGTGTTCTTCCCTCCCATGCGTCGGTAGCGTTCTACCGTCGTAAGGACTGCCTTCTCCCGCCTGACCTCGAGCGGTTCGACATTGGCCATGATCTTCACTGCCGCCGTGGGTGTGGTTCGTATTGCCCCGCATACAAACCTTAGAGCATGGTTTTGAATGCGGTCCAGTTCCTCTAGAGTTGTGCGGCTCGCGAAGGTCTGGACTGGCAAACTTTAGTCCATTGTTCCCCTCACACCGCTAAGGTAGAGCGACCTTAACAGTCTTGCGTCTGCGCCCCATCTAGTCCAAGCCAGCTTTTTAACCATGCCCAGTTTTTGTTAAGCTTTGGCACATATTCGTGCACATGGTGGTGGAGTCGGAGTTTCTGATCTAACTTTACCCCAAGGTAGACTGGAGTCCTGTCCCATACCAAATCTTTCCCGTTTATGGAGAGTTTTACATCGGACTTAAGCACCTTCCTTCCATTGGTGAACTTAGAGTAAACCGTCTTCTCAGTGTTCACAACCATTTTCCACCGCCTCGCATAGTCTTCGATGCTATGCAGGTCATTTTGCAGCCGGTTCTGCAGTTGGTTGATGTCCTTACCAGAGGTCCAGATTACTAAATCATCGGCGAACATGGCGTTATCGGACACTAAGCCCTCTTGCAAGTCGTAAAAGTACGCTAAGAACAAAGTGAAGCTGAGAGCGGACCCCTGGGGGAGTCCGTCCTCCAGAGCAAGCCGCTTCGACAGACTGTTGCAAACCCGCGTGGCAATAGTCCTGTTCTTAAGAAAGTCCGTCACCCACTCGGATATTTTTCCAGTGAGTTCCAGCTTCTGGAATTTGTACATGAGGCCTGCGCGCCACACCCGGTCATACGCTTGCTTGAAGTCAAAGAAAACTGCCACCGAATGATTTTTCTTCTGGAGCTCATCGGTCATGGACTGAACAAGACGGATCACCTGGTCCATGGGCTGGCGACCCTTTCGGAAGCCACCTTGCGTCGGTGGTAGGTATTTAGTACTCTCCAAGAACCAGTAGAGTCGTCCCATTTACCATTCGCTCGGCCACTTTACCCACACAAGACGTTAACGATATCGGCCTAAAGCTACTCGGTAAATGGCCTGGTTTTCCTTCCTTTGTTATGGGAATTACTATGGCCTGCTTCCACACTTTCGGTAAGATACCTGTAGTCCAAGTTCGGTTAATGAGAGCCAGCAGAAGTTTTCTCCCCAGTTTACCCAGGTGGGTTAACATTTCATTGTGAACTTTATCTGGTCCTGGTGCTTTCGCCGCCAAGCACTTATCAAGCGCGCTTTGCAATTCTTCCATTGTGAAAGGAACTGTGAAAATCTCGGGGTGAGGTCCAGTACGCTGGATACGAGCTCCCCTTTTCCTCAGACTTTGGATTTCCTCATGCTCATGGGTCACTTTTGCCTTTCTGATCACCTCGGCTAAGTGAACGTTGAGCTCATGTGCCCTTTCTTCGTCGCTCGTCTCGATGCCTTTGCCTGATAGTAATGGCTGCGGGTTTTTTGATTTCCCCGCACCAGAGAGACTCCCGAGCAGGTTCCACACCTTCCGACCGTCCTGGAGATCAAGTTTTTCACACGCACTTACCAAATTCGATTGTTTCGCCTTCTGAACAGCTGCCCGGACTTCAGCCGTAAGTTTATTGTAACCAGCACGAGCAGCAGGTGTTTTCTTCCTCGCGGCTTCTTTCCAAGCTTTTGCTCTTAGTTTCACGAGTTTTGCAAGCTCTTTGTTCCAAAAAGGCTTGTACGGTCTCTTCCCGGTCGTTCTCGGGATCGTCACACGGGCGACCTCTAGGAGGACGTCATTGAACTTCTCGAAAGCAACATCTAAGTCTGAGTCGGCCACGTCGACTGCAATTAGTCCGAGCTTGGTCTCGCACTGACTTTCAAAATTTTGACAGTTGGCTCTTCGAAAGAGCCAATGACGTTTATCGCTCTTGGTTTTGGCCTGTCCCAAGTCAATCTCAAGCAATATGGGCAAATGGTCACTCCCAATATCTTCTAGGACCCTAAGATTCTGATGTCCCGCAAGATCAGCGGACACGAGCGTCAGATCAGGCCTTGACTCCGTCCCGTGGCCATAATGAAGGAGAGTGGACGCACTCTTCTCGTCCTGAAGTCGGATAAGATTGGTTTCGAGACAGACTTCTTCCACGAGCTTACCGGAGCCGTTTCGCTCCAGATAACCCCCACATGGGGGATTTGGCATTAAAGTCTTCTGCAATTATAGTCCATTTAAAGATCGTCTCCCCGTGGGTAGGGACTGTGATCACATAGCTTGGAGAATTGTAAACATTCGTCACAGCGAACGTTTTCCCACATTTAGAGACTTTTACCGACAACGTGTCAGTATTGGCATAGCGTTTGCACTCAATGACCTCCACCGCAAGATCATTACGAACCGCTGTGGTAATGCCTTGGCATCGGTCACCCTTACAATGATATAGTGAGTAAACAGTGATGTGAAACGGTTTGCCGTGAAACATCGTTTCTTGGAATAGGCCTACGCCCACTTTAAGGTGGTGGAGTAATTTGGTTACTTTGTGCCACTTCTGCCTGATACCACACACACTCAACTGGAGCACGACCAGGGAATGTTTAAGGTGTCCCGTGCCACTTTTGCGATGTTGAACAGTCGCTTGTTGACCTCGCGCGCCTGTCGAGCGTCACACGCGCGAGAGGGGACGCCTTCCCCATGGGGACATCCGTGGGGAGAGGATGCAGTCCACGCACCACATATGTAGCATTACTCGGTCCCACCCAGTCTCCCAACAGTGGGTATCGAGGGCCTTTTGAGGAAGCCTCGGTCGTTGGGGAAGGATCTTGTCCAAGCCCCACCAGTTGAACCTGCGTAAATGATACATCGGACATGTCATGAGTAAAGAGGGGTTGAGCAGAAATCTTCCACCCATTGAGAGGAGGGCTTTGCTTTGCCCCCCCCTGCTCAGTGGGTCGTTCAGTCGGGACGTACTAGCAGTGTGTGATCTTTGGCTTCCAGATGTGGATCCGTACTAGCATTCCGCGCCGCGTAGAGGCAGATCACGTGCGACATCGACTCGAGCATGGCAATGTGACTTTCCCTAGACCCAGCATTAGCTGTCTCGGGGGAAACGTTGAATTAACCCAATGATAAAATGTGTGATTACACAGTAAAATGTTAAGTTTCAATTGCAACATTTAAAATAATACCAGTATCAAAAACATAATTAATATCTAATCATTAACTGTCGTCGACAATTTAAATTATGGCAATGAAAAAATGCATGTTTAAAATGTAATCACTTTAATGTTTGCTGTAAGTAAGTCACGTTAAACTTATGTAACCTAATATATTTTAAAACAACATGTTTATTTTTTCTTTTGATAAAATATTGTTTTAGCATTTTAAACATTATATTATGTCACGGTCCCTCCTCTCGTTCTAACATGGCCCTACCTCTCCTTTTAACACGGTCCTACCTCACGTTCTAACACGGTCCTACCTCACCTAAAAACGGTGCTACTTCTATCTCTGAAGCAGTCCTACTTCACGTTTTAGAGTGTCCTACAACATGTTAGAACACGGTCTTACTTACTTAACCTTCACACACACTTCTTCCCATTCTCATAGAGTCCTACCTCACGTTCTAGCATGGTCCTACCTCTCGCTCTGACACAGTCCTACCACACATTCTGAGATGGACTTACAATAAGTTGTGATATTGTCTAAACTCACGTTAGCACATGGTCATACCTCTCATTCTTACATGGACCTGCATCACTTTAGCACATGGTTATACCTCGCATTCTTACATGGTCCTGCATCACTATAGCACATGGTTATACCTCTCTTTCTACCATGGCCCTGCATCACGTTAGCTCTTGGTCATACCCCTCATTCTTACATGGTCCTGCATCACCTTAGCACATGGTCGTAACTCCCATCATGGTCCTGCATCATGTTAGCACATGGTCATAAAGCTCATTCTTGCTTGGTTCTGCATCACGTTAGCACAGGATCTTACTTTACGTTTATACACTGTCTTACCTCTTGTTCCAACAGGGTTCTACCTAACGTTCCTCATTGTCCTAGATCACGTTAGATCAAATATAGATACGCTAGATACATTCAATTCCTTACACTTGTATCTAACAGATTGGCAGCCAACAAAAGTGAAGTATGTGAAACCCAACTGACCCTGGTCCGTAAGAAACTTAAGTCACTGAGAGGAGAGATGTGACCTGCATGTGGCCATTGATGTTTATGTTGATGAGGCAAGTCCTTGGATAATACATAAGCTAGTGCTTTCTCCACCGGGAATACTTTTAGTTTTGCATGACTGAATTTAACATTGCAAAAGTTAAGGTAATTTAAATCTAAAAAAAGTTACAAAAGAATAATTTATTATCAAGGATAATGTTATTTAAAATTATTTTTGTTAAAGAACTTCACTAAGTTTTTTTGGAATACATGGTGTCTACATTAATGTTATTAAAAATATAAGGTAAGTAGAGAGACTTAAAAAATGGTGAACACTTATATTTTTAAAGATACGTTTAGAGATTTTAGGAATTGATACAATGACTATTTAAAAAAAGGGAGATTCTACTGAGAAATAAAGATACATTTTGTGATACAAATTATTCAAAGTTATATCGTGATGGTTTTGGCCAATTAAAGGAATATAACTTAATAAAGAGTTATATGTTTAATAAATATAGTTATGTACGATTTCGATATTGTTAAAAGAGTGTTTTGTTAATTAGTATGAAGTGAAATTTCTCATTGTTACGCACTGACTTATATTGGGAGAAATTATTCTCATATTTTAATTTTAATTGGCTCGTCGTAAACAGTGCCTAACAAAGAACGATACCATAGAATCAACAATATTAAAGATACGACACCCAAAGAAGTTTCTAGTTGCAATTAAAAAGATTTATTAAGTCTTAAGATAATTACAAAAGAAAAGAAAATATAATTACAATCTTCAACTTACAGTATAGTAGATCTTGTACCGGTACACAGTTAAAACAGTTAGAATAATGTGCCGATGAATAAGGATGAATGCAAAATGAACACATATAAGTATGAGCACACAAATATACAAGGAATAATACACGCCTCGTAAATTTAATAATATGTATCTTAATCTCCGTCCCTCTGTCCGTGCCTGTCAATCCCTTATATAGGTCGCGTAAGCCCTGCCTTCCAGAAAGACTTATGACTTTCTAGAACAATCACAATCATTCTACAAAATACTATTTGGAACAGATTACTTATTTTTAGTGGATGACGGCATAAACACGACAGATCAAACGACTAAGCCACCTCTCTGTGAACACAGCGTATCATGCGGGGTACATCGTAGGGCACGCACGAGAAAAATTATATAAACAAGTTCTATATAACACTCATTCTCTTGCGAAGATTTACCTAATGGCATAAGCCTATAGGGACTATTATATGATGGAAACAAAGGATACAAACATGATCAAAGTAATATTTCTTAAATAGAATTCTTTAAACACTGATTAGATTAAATAAATGACATTAGAGTCATTGACTTTAGAACTTACAAAAAATTCTGTAGTAAATGTTAGTTATCATTGAGTAAATGACATTAGAGTCTCTGAATATTCAAACTAATAACTCAGTGAATGTCAGATATGATTGAGTAATGAGTTTAGAGTCTTTGACTGTACAAACGAATCCCTGTAGTAAATTTTTGTTATGATTGAGAAATCTATGGGTGAGTTTGTGGTCAGGGCCGGATTTACAGATAGGCCGACTAGGCGATGGCCTAGGGGCCCCGCGACATAAGGGGCCCAAAAATTTGGAGTATTATACAACATTTTTTTTTAATATCAATAGAATTGCAATGAAATTATATCTTAGTGATTTTAATATTTGTATTAATAAAAATTTCATCTTCAAATAAAAAAAAAGAATATTAAGTTAATGAGATTAACTTTCATTTCTCGGAAAATGCATACATTTTCATTAGAGAGTAATAAAATAAAAAAATAAACATTTCAATAATTTTTTTTTTCTAGTCACTTCTGTATATGTCACTTTCTGTTTAAACCTTTCTTTGGTTCAAGTTAGCTTATCTATGTAGGCTATTTGACCTAATTTTAATCATAAAGAGGAGTTGTCTAGCACTGAAATCAGTGCTCGTCAACGTCAACAATTAAATTAATTTAAAAAAAAATATGTTTCATAAATATTGTTAAGATTTCAAACGGACATAAGAAGACGCTCCTTTCGAATTTATGAAAGTGGAGCTGCAAAAAGAAAGAAAATAGCAGAAATAGAAGAAGATATAAAGAAACATCGAAAGCTCAATAGTTTTCTGTTGAAAACCAAGTCTCGTGCTAATTCATCAACTTTAGCTAATTCATCAACTTCATCTAATCTTACAAAACCCTGGCAACAGGGAAGAAGTTAATTTATCATATCTTTTAGAGCATTCAATCGAGGTAGCTCAAACTGTAAAAGAACAATCAGAACTCGATAAGGAGACGGATATCCAAAAATATTTGCTATTGAATAGAAAAAGTGATCCAGGACTTCGGGATCAACCTTTCAGCTGAGGACATACAATTTTGGACAGAGAGCGATCTATCAACATGTCAAAATGCAGATATTGACTTTAAATCCTCTAAAATAAAGTTTCCAGATTGTAATCGATATTGCTCAAAAAACATTTTGGTAAAAATGTAAACAGTGAAACGTTTATTTATTTATTTAGGCCTTTTTATATAGCGCTTACCTTAAAGCTCTAAGCGTTTTACAATTATTAAAAAATGTAAACTAAGTAAAATAAAAATGAAAAACCAGAGACACTAGAATAATAAATACTATACTATAGAAACAATTCAAATGGCTATAAAACGAGTAAACTTTGGCACGTTTTTGCCTATACTACAGGATCAACCCGAGACAGAAAATGAGGCAGGGCAAGGAGGGTGCATCACAGGTCATAGGCGGACCTAAACAGATGGGCTTTAATGGACTTTTTAAAAGTGGACAAGGTTTCACAATGACGGATGTGGGAGGGGAGCTTGTTCCAGAACGTGGGCGCATGGAAGTAGAAGGAGCGTTCACCGATGGTTTTAGTTTTGGTTCTTGGAGTTGAGAGGGTTCTATTGTTAAACGTTTAATAGAGAATGGCTCATATATTCACAAGCATTGGGTTATGTGTTCTGTTTTGTCTGCAAGCTTTTTAAAGCCTCAAAATTTGCTTTAGCTTCAACAGGATTTAAAGATTGGAAAATTTCTATGGCATCAATTCAAGGTCATGTGAACTCATCTAAACAGAGAGAAAGCTTCTTTAGCATACTCTCACGTAAAAAATAACATCGTCTTAAGGATCAACTTCTAAACGAAATTCTCAAAGAGAAAAACTACTGGAGAGAGGTTCTAAGAAGAGTTACGGCTGTTACTTGCACTTTGATTGAAAGAAACTTAGCTTTTAGAGGTTCAAACGAACAAATTGGGGATGAGAGTACTGGGAGCAAAGGAAATTGTATTTGTCTGCTCGAGTTGATTGCACAATTTGATCCTTTTTTGGCCGAATATATAACAAAAATATGGTGAAGGCGGGTCTGGAAAAACAAACTACCTCTCAAAGACTACATGTGAGGAGTTGATCGTATTGATATAAAGAAATGTTTTGCAATCAATCAGCGATGATGTTCTAAAATCGAAGTATTATTGATTATCAGCAGACTCGTTACCTGATTTGAGCCACAAAGATCAACTATGTGTGATCTTAAGGTACATTGATAAAACTTCTAATGAGCCAATCGAAAGATTTGTCAACTATATCCACATCGATAATCACACAGGGGAAAATTTCACAAATCTAACCATGGGCTTTTTAGATAAAAGATTGAACTTGGAAATCAGCAACTGCAGAAGCCAGTCTTATGATAATGTGAGCAATATGACTGGAAAATATAAAAGAATGAACACTAGAATTTTGGAACTCATTAAGCTGGCAAAATTCTTGCCATGTTCATGACATCCTCTTAACTTAGTGGGAGAGGCTGCTGTGGATTGTTGCATCGAGGGAATATTTTTTTTTCTTTATTGTTCAAGAACTTAATAAAATTTTTCTCTGTTTCTACAAAGCTATGGAGTGTTTTGGAACAATTTGCAGATATTTCATTGAAATCACTTACGAACACTCCATGGAGCGCTCATGCGGACTCGGTCAAATCCATTCAACAGAACTACGACAAACTGATGGAAGCATTGCTGACAATCAATGAGAGGGAAACTTTTGAAATGAAAGCATGAGCTGAGGCTGGCAATATACTATCGAAAATGGAAACTTTTGAATTTACCTTATAAACAATCATGTGGGATCAAATCTTACAATCTTCCAAGTCATTTCAAAAAGCAACTATTACTCTAGATACATGATCTGATCTTTATTCATCTCTTGGTGATTATCTTCTTGGATTAACTGAAACATTCGATCCAATAGAACAAGATGCTAAATTACTGTTACCTGACATTGATTATTTAGAAAAGAGACGCTATAAAAGAAAAGTGCTTTCAGCTGAAAATCGCTCATAAGAACATCAGTTGAGTCCATGTGAAGAGTTTAAGACACAAGTTTTCTTAAAAATCATCCATAATCTCAGTACACCTTTGAAAGAAAGAGCCAAATGCTACCTGGAATAGAATGACAAATTTGAATTTTTAGTAGACACGAGAATCAATTTGGGTTGATCGTCTGGTGGAAGACTACGCAGAAGACATTGACAAAAATGTATATGCAGAAATCGAACATCTACATCTTTATTTGAAAGATCATTTCAAAACTCAATCTCCTCAATTGTTCCATTTGGATTTGCACAAAATTATTAAGGAAAACTAATGGAGGCTGCATTTCCTAAAACCGAGAAGATTCTTAGAATTTTTATTTGTTTCATAATATCTAACTGCTCTGGAGAGAAGTCATTTTTTTAAATTAAAATAAACAACAAAAATTATTTGACATCAACTTTGTCACAAAGAGCGTTAAAAAATTGTGCATTATTATCAAGTATGCTGACAAAATGAAGCCAATTTATTGGTTAACGATTTTCTTGATGAAAAATACAAAAAAAGATGACCGTATGTAGATTGTAAAAAATTGAAATAAAATCTTGAGTTACATTAAAGTTGTGATATATTTATAAATTAAAAAACTTAGCAATATTTTTTTTATTTTTAAAAGGGTGCCTCTAATTTTTGTTGGCGTAGGACCCCTAAAATTGTAAATCTGCCTCTGTTTTTGTCATATACGAGTCAATTAGAAAGAGAGGTTACATTTAATCGATTGTTACTTAGTTAAATTCTTAGTTACTATATTTTTTTCTGACTCCCCTTTTCAGATTCTAAGAAAGGCAGAGGCGTATATAAAGACTGGCACTACTCTTGACACTTGTAAGTGTAAAGAACTTTATCAGACGATAGAAAACGCAGAACATTTTATCAGAGAAAACAGTGCAATATTTCAACAAGTCATGTCTAACTGTGATATTTAGGGCTGTAGGTTTCCTCCTATTGGTCAAATTCAATTGATGGTAATAGGTGTGTGTTTTAAGCTGAATGACACAGAGTGTTAAATGTTGGAAAAAATAGTTGTTTTATTTGTTTTGTTTTTGTTTTTTGTAATTTTAAAATTTTTATGTTGCTATTTATTCTTTATTAAAAATTGTGCCCCCCTGAAATTGAAATAACGAAAGGAAACTAACAATAAAACCATTATAAAAGTATTCGTTATTGAAGGTTTATTCTAGTGACGGTATATCTGTTGAATTATTATTCTTTTGAGTTTTTTTATTGAATGTTTATTCTAGTATTGTTGTGGTTATTGAATGTTTATTTTAGTATTGCTGTGGTTATTGAAGGTATATTCTAATGAGGGTTTACCAGTTGTATGTTTATTCTAGTGAGAGTGCATTCATTGGCTATTCATTCTTGTGAGGATTTATTAACTACATGCCAACTTTCAAGATGACAGATTTATTGAAATGTCATTCAGGTGAGGATGTATCAAGAGTAGGTTTAATCCGGTTAGCTGTGTTTTAAAATATCTCCTGTTGAAGATTCACTACTGAAAGTTTATTCTGGCAAGGATGTGTTTGTTATATGTTTCTTCTAATGATTATATATGTATTGCATAATTATTCTGGAATTTTTTTTGTTGTAAAGTCCGTGTTATAAAACGTTCACTTTATTTATAATTTCTTCACACATTTTGATACTTTAAGCAAATATTAATTGCCTATTCATGCTTAGGATTATACGAGGTTTCAAAACTCTGACACTCGTCCATGTTACTTTTATTGATGTTTATAGTTACCATCAAATGAAACACACACTTCACTTGTATTTCAATCTGATTCAGAAAACTAGTGTACACCGTTTTTGCTTGTTTGTTGAGTATTTGCTTAACTTTTCTGTTTCCAGTAAATAATAATGCCGTCCAAACACTTCGTTATATTTGAAAGATAAGACAAGATTGGCTCACAGCTAATGTGGGGGGAGGGGGGGGAAGATTACTATAAAAAACTTGATTAGGTCATAATAACTTTCAGAAAGAATTAATTCTGTATCAACTTTAAATTAGGGAGACAATTCCTTTTTGCCATTGTATTTATTCTTTACAGATTAAAGCAAATTTCAAAACTAAGTAGTTTTAAGTATTGACCAGATCTATCTCTGCCAAGATTAATAACAACATTTTCAGGTAAAAGAATTTTATTAGCTAACCATCTCTCAATGTACTGATTCCTTAAAAGTACGTTCAACAAGCGTATGTGATGAATCCCCAAATATCAGCAGTGAATACATGTTGAGAATCCATTGATTCAGATATCCCACGTAGGTGTTCATAATAAGCTATCAAATCTTGGCATCTGATGCATAACTTTTCCTTATCTTTTTCAAAGTTATGGGCTAGCACATTTGGTCAGGAAAGTATGGCTGCATGTTACTCTTTGTATAAACAATGAATTTAACTTTTTTAAAAACTATATGATGCTACCACTAAACGCACATGGATGTGAACATTAAAGTAAATTACTCTTAAAAATCGTTCATTAATTCAATTGTAAATAATAAATTCTTTAACCAACTCAACTTGTTTTTAAAACTAATAAAATGTGTCTATAAAAATCTTGACATTCTTATCCAATTCTTCTATTCATTAAATAGGACCTGTATAGGTCAAATGAACAAATTAATTTAAATCAAACACACACTTGCACAATATCGTCTATGCAATGGGTTTTAATTATATCACACCACATGTAAATGCTAAATAATGTATGACATTAAAAAAAATAATAAACAAAAACATAGTTGAATTTTAAAATTAATAAATAATTGTTAGTCTTTGGGGCTATTGCTTAAAATAAGTAACACAAATTGTAACATATTTCTAGTTACCTAGAAATGTTTCAATGCATAAAGGTTTTTTTTTTTTTTTTTTTTTTTTTTTTTTTTTTTTGAAAAATTTTTTAATTTTTTTTTTTTTTTTTTTTTTTTTTTTTTGTCATTGAGAAACGTTTCAATATTTTAGTTGATTGTTATTTAGTAATGTTTTAATACTTTGAGGTATCATTTAAACCTTCGTGGCAAAAGTCTACATCTATACAAAAAGTGTACTTCATGGAATTTAACTATAACTTAACATTTTTTTTTAAACTTATTTTGTAGAAACTATATTGATCAATATTGTTAAAAACTTTACTGGTCTATGTTCTGCTTTTGTTGTCTATATCGTTGGTGTGTATGATAGCACTTTCAACTGTCATTCGTACTACTACATTTGGGTCAACCAAAACTTGTCGATTTTTAAAACGTTATTCTTATTGATCAACTTTACTTGGTTTACATATACGGTTCTGACTCAGCCCAAGCCTTTTACTGCTCGTCTGTTACTCATCTCTGCATGTCACGTCTAATATGGTACTCATCTCTGCATGTCACGTCTAATATGGTACTCATCTCTGCATGTCACGTCTAATCTGGTACTCATATCTGCATGTCACGTCTAATCTGGTACTCATCTCTGAATGTCACGTATAATCTGGTACTCATCTCTGCATGTCACATCTAATCTGGTACTCATCTCTGCATGTCACGTCTAATATGATACTCATCTCTGCATGTCACGTTTAATCTGGTATTCATCTCTGCATGTCACGTCTAATCTGGTACTGATCTCTGCATGTCACGTCTAATCTGGTACTCAACTCTGCATGTCACGTCTAATCTGGTATTCATCACTGCATGTCACATCTAATCTGGTACTCAGCACTGACTCTCACAGCTCGTCTGTCACTACCGTCCAAGTCGGTCCCTGAGCTGCAGTGTTTAAACGCTTTCTTAAATTTACACTGGATCGGTAACAAAAACAATAGTCGTTCTATAAACTGTATACACATTTTACTTCTCATCATAAACGAACTTTTTAATCTGCCCCTAAACTTGCTACCTCACCAATATAATTAATCCCAATATCACCTGAAGTTATCGAGATTATAATGGTAGGCACTATCGGAAAATGTCTAACTGCTATCTCCAAATCGCATGGCAATACAGTAGTTCATGTCATTTGAAACATTTACAACTCACTAAAAACACGCACTAACTGCTACAGATGTTTGGGTTTTCCCGATACATGTTATTACATTTTTATAAAGAATCACACGATGCTAACTTTTGGGTTAAAAAAAAAGAACTTTTAAATTCTAATAAAATGCTCAATATAGGTCTTCAAAGTGTATTTTAAATGGAATTATAATGTATCACAATAACATTTAACATATACTAAGATAAAAGCAGATATAATTTGTTTCACACCTACATTTTTCAATTTCCGTATTTCATTCATTTTAAGAATGTGAACGTATTAACTTTTTTTTTGGTGTTACATGGATAACCTAGCTCATAATATATATGTATAGAGAGAGAGAGAGGGAGAGAGAGAGAGAGAGAGATAGAGAGAGGGAGAGAGAGAGAGAGATAGGGGAGCTAGATATCTAAAAGTATATTAATTTAGAATGATTATTCAAATAGATATTTAGTTCTAACTATTGGAAAAATGATTAGTCAAACATGTCTCATAACAATAATGGCCATTTTGTGAACTGGCCTTCTAAGTCAACCTGTAAGATTTCTAGATGTGTTACTATACACGATTTTGATATGTAACGTATCAACATTTTTTGGCATCACATATAGTGTAACACCCGCAAAAAGATGAATGGAACATGTTAATAATTGTGTCTTTAAAATGTTAATCAATGTAATCTTTTATAATATTTAATAAGTGTCTATTTACAAAGTAACATGATAGAGAAATCGATTCTAATTTATTTATTTTTTGATGTGATATATTTTTCAAAAGAATAAAGTGAAATTACAGGATGATATTTTGGAGGTTTTAGTAAAAAAAAATAAAAAATATGATAACAATTATAATTTCATACAATGGGAAAAGTAAAGTGTTTGAAAGTTTCTAGTTGAGAAGAAATTCAAAGTATTGAAACAACTATTTTAAAAAATATAAATATTTAAAAAATTGAAATATTTCTAAATGTCAAGCAACTCAAAGCTTGGAATATAAATGGGTATGTTGTGGAAGATAAGTTTGTTACAAATTTTTAAATATCAGATGTTACGAGATTACATATTCTATGTTTTGACATGATAAAAGTGATACGAGGAGCTAAATAAATGTGTTTGCCTTCATTATCTAAAATCATGTGCTATGATTCTTTGAAGTTCAGGATTTTTTAGTAAATGTTTCAATTTGTAGTGTGCATTTAATTCATTTTTAATTTCCTTTTTTTTTTTCCTGCCATGACTTATTTGAAAACGTTAATGAAGCTGTCGTGTAAACATTTCAATACAATAAAAAATATATTTTACGTTATGTCAATTTATCTGGTATTTATTATGGGTTTAACATAAATAAATACATTATATATTGTTCTACATGTTTCGTACCACACATAAATAAAAAGAAAAAATGTAGAACATTACCCTTTTTGCTGGTGGTGGGGGTTGGCTGAGGGTTAACTTGACATTATTAAAAGTAGTTAGAAAAACGTTCCTTCTTTACAAATATAGTTATGATAATTCTATAAATAATTCAGTATAACAATGTTACATTGTGTGTCTTTATCATAATACTCTTAACGGCTATTGAAATGTAAAAAAAAAAGAAATAATAATAATATGTTAACATTTTTCTCCTTTGCCGCACATTTGACCTGATTGTGCGTAGAGACAAATTATAAAAAAAGATGTGTGATAAGTTATTTCAATTTAAATTTTGAGACTAACAGAACCAAAAAAAAATATTTATACACAATGGCTATCGTTTTTTTAAAAACTTTTTTCTTGGATATTATGTTTTTTTGTTTTTTTTTTTGGTGAGCTTTTTTGTGCGCGACATTAACTATTTTATTTTTGTTATGTAAATGTACTTTTATAAAACGTGTAATACATAAAATATGTGAATGACACTTAAAATTTATATTAACATTTATTTAGTTATTAGTATAAACCAATTTTGAATTTAATATGTTATGATACATATGCATGAACTGAATTATTTTAAACCAATGCTGCCACAATGACTCATAACTTAAAAAAGATAGTTTCTCTAAAGGACCGGTCTTGGTCTTGATCGTGTCACTCAAGAGTTGAACGAACAGCGGTAGACTGTCTGGTAGGGGATTGTTGAGACCCGCTGGTCCTCACCTTTGTGAGACCCGCTGGCTCCACTCTCTCCATCGCTTCCCCACGCGTTCATCGCTACCCCACGCGATATGACACAATTAGGCTGGGCCTTAAAATAATAAAAGTAGACTCAAATAACAATGGAAAGTAACTTATTCACTTTGGCCATGACCCAGTTTAAGCAATACACTCATTCTTGTCGAGCGTCCCAACTCTGAGTTGTCACTCTGATGACCGACGCGTAACGGAATCCGAAGCCACGCTTGTGAGTCATTTAAACACGACTCTGGGATGCCACGCTTAAATGCGGGACAAGCACGCCAAACTTAGAGTATATATTGAAAGCCCAAATCATGTATCGGCCTCTCTTACCTGAATTATGTCAGAAGAGCCTGGCTGGCATAATTAGCTGATAAAGTGTGTTTATCCGATTGTGTCGGGTTAGTATTGTTCTATTTCATATTCATATGTACTGGTATGTAGAGTCGTAGATGTAATGTTATTAAGAAAATGGTAGGACCATAGTTACTATTGTTAATGTTTGAATATGATAACTATTAATAATTTATAATGTGATGTGATTTGTAATTCTTAGCTATGTCTTATGCATTGTATTTATTATTCTCATTTCTAGCCAGTTAAGTAAAGTTAAGTAAAGTTAAGTAAAGTATAGTTACGTAAAGTGAAGTAAACTGAAGTAAAGTAAAGTGAAGAAATTACATGAAATAAGTTACAGTATGTAACATTTGGCCAGTAAAGAATATTTGACCAGAAAGTATTTGTAAAGTAAATATTTGATCAGAGGTGTACTAGTTCAATAAATAATATCTGGAACTAAAGCTAGTACAGTTCAGTAAAGGAGTCGCAGTTATTAGCAGAAGGGAATCCAAAGAAATCAAACAAGACGGTAGCATATACTGTGTGTGTGTAACCCACAGTACAGTTCAGAGTCGGCACCTACCTTCTCGCAGTGCCAGTGACCGGAGACACTTACCTAGTCAAGCCGCCCAACCCCGCAGTACATTGTGACCCGAGCAGAGGGCTGCTGTGGTGTGTGTGTGTGTGGGACTTACTCATTTGACCAGATCGCCAGTGAGAGCCTACTATGCAATAATATTGGGCAGCATCTTGTTATCCTGTTTATGTGTATAGTATATGTAATTTGTATGCTGATAGTTCTGTTTTCTTATAATTAAATATTTATTTGTGGGCTGAACCACTCTTGTTTTATTAGTATAGTTAAAGTATTACTAGACTTGCAAGTGAGAGCTAGTGAGAGTTCATTGAATGATAGAGTGAGTGTGAAGTAGGATTAGTGTAGAATACTTCATCAGGAAATTAATCGTACCCTAGACATAACCATAATAGCAGTACTAATCTAACGTAGAGGAAAGGGACCTTTGTTTGTTAATACAAACATTAAACATTGCAAACACCCATACTTTTAACAATTGGTTCAGTACATTAATTAATTTGCAACATCGTAGATATGTAACAGGGATGCATCAAAGATGGATAAAGTAATAAGATAATACAGTCATAGTGGGATACAGGCCCAGCTGGATACAGTCACTGTGGGATACGGGCCCAACACGATATAGTCACAGAGTTATACTATGCCAGCAGGAGAAAGTCACAGTGGGATACTGGCCAAGCAGGATACAGTCACAGTGGTATATAGGCCCACAGGATATTGGCCAGGAAGTGGTTTAAAATCAAACCCGGGTACAGCTCAGCATGATGAAAGTGATTGCAGGATACAGGTCCGAAAGTATTCATGGAAAACAGCACACAAGTCCAGCTGCATAATGACAAGGCAGGATACATGATAGCGGGACACATCGATCGGGATATAGGACAGCAGGATACCGACCAAGCTGAATACACGATCAGCAGCTCACATATAAAGCAGCATGCAGGGCACGACAGGATACACGTCTAAAAACGACTTAATCTGGATGCAAGACAGTAGGATAAGGACACAGCAGGGTAGTGGACCAGCAGCACAAATATACAGGAGCATTCACTTATAGCAGGAAATAGGATAGCAGGACACTGCTAAAACTGGTTACAGGACAGCAGTAAAGGCTCACAGCAGTCACAGGACCACCTGAATACAATCACATCATGCAATTCCCCCTAACAAGCCCAAAACCGACGAACCTCACTAATGTTACGAACTGGATCATGACAGGTCCAATAGCTTCCTTTGTCTAGTGGTTGTAATAACTACACAACACATTGAATTCAGAGAAGAGATTATATATATTAACTGCACAACTAAACTACATTGTCAACTGCTGCCATTATTCAGTCATAACACATTGCACACCAATACGTCATTTCATCTTAGGAAAAAAAGTGTAGTGTCTATCTTAATTAACTAATTCTCTACATATGAACGTAGTGCAGTTGCAATAATCTACTTTTGTGTCAGCCAATATGAATTTTTTTTATGTTTGTTCGTTTTTCTATTACTCTTCTTCAGTTTTTCTTTTTTTGTAATTATGCCATTTAAATTTTTATATTAAAAAATATATTATATGTATCACGTAAAATATATCAATTCAAATTCCCTTAATCAAGTCTGCATCATAGTTTCCATTTATACATATATTTGAGATCTATAAAAAAACATTTTTTTTAAATCTTTAAAAATCAACGGCGTGTGGTCAAATAAGCGTTGAAAGAAAACTAAGATGAAAAATAAGTGTTAAATTGTTTATAGATATGACAGACAATGTTTATAGATATGACTGCGGAGAGGATGTATCAATGTCAAGATGTTGACACATATGACAACGAAGAGGAAATTTCCTTTGAGAATTTCCTGTTAAATACGGCCTAAAGCACGGACGCGTCGATTAGTAAAATATTTATTTTATTCAATAAATATATATGCTACACATCTAAAAAATTCTAAGTTTTAAAAAAGACAAATATTCTCTTACATTAATAGAATTTTTTAACAAATATTGATTTTAAGTCAACATTGTTCTTAAAATGCTATATGTATACATTATTTATACAAAAATAGAAAAATGGTTTCGCTGTTCTGCCTCAATTATTTCTAATTAATCAAAATACAAAAAAAAAAGAGTTTTCTCCCTTTAAAATAAATTTTATTGATTTAATTGGCTATTAAAAAAGAAACAATAAAACAAACCCATGGATATTGAATGATCAATGTAAAGTACAGAAAATAATTTATTATCAATTAATGAAGAAAATTTCAAGCAAGTCATCTATATTACAATTTAAAACTTGTCATTGTGTTTTATTAATTGAAATATAAATGTATTTACATATATGTACAAATAAATAAATAGACATATATATATAATAGAAATTATATAAAACAAACACTAAAATTTGTATGTACACTGTTTATTAACCTGTGGGTCGCGACCCCTTTGGGGGTCGCACGACCCTTTCACAGGGTTTGCCTAAGACCATCTGAAAACACACATGCTCAAAAGTTATGAAGTATCAAAGAAAATAATTTTGTGGTTTGGGGACGCCACAGCATGACGAACTGTAATAAAGGGTCGCGGCATTAGAAAGGTTGAGAACCGCTGCCTTAAAGGATTAAAATATACTTTTAGTTTTATAATTCGTAAATGGTTGTTTCTTGACTTTTAAGCATTTTCCCCTAGCAGAAATTGACATACAAAACAAATAATGTAAAATTTAAATTATTTAAGAAATTAAAAAATACTTTAAAACTTTGAATTTCTTTTAAGTCCAGTTTCTAGATGTCTTGCAATGTTTCAAATTGGTTGTCAACAAAGAAAGTTTTAATGGATATGTATTATTTTAAAAAAATCTAAGCTGTTTCAAATCTCTTCATCGTTACTTCGCAAGGTTCTAAATTAAATAAAAACATTTAAATCAATATTCTCTTTCTTGCAATGGTCTAAACTAAAGAAAATATTAATATTTTAGTTTACATGTTTTAATAATTGTTAAGCGCTTAGAGCTTTATGGTAAGTGCTATATAAAAATGCCTAAAAAAATAAATAAATAAATAATATTGTCTTGCTTGCAACGGTATGAAATAAGGCAACATATTTTAATCATTATCATATGCCATGCAATGGTTTGAACCAAAGGAAAACAGTTTAATATTCTCTTTCTTAAAATTTGTATTTAGTACTATTTGTAAATACATAATTTGTGTGAGCTTACCCTAGATTGGATGTTTTAAAAATGAGACAATATAAATAACACAATTGTGAATTTTGATACTTCCAGTGGTAGGAAAATTTAACTAAAAACACAACTTTACTGAATGACCAGTTTCTTTATGACGTTGATAGGATTGTGATCTCTTAAAACACGCAGCATAACGTTTGTCATTGGAATTGCGGGAATTGAAAAATAATTATTATCAATGTTGTTGTTTTTTCCAAATGGTCTGGATGATACTACGAAACTCTTTTAAATGCGGCTCTCTCTAACTGACCTGATAGTATCAATTACCATGGTGTTGATGATTCTACAAAACTTGTCTTACTATGAATCTTTATAAAAGACATGATTTTATCAATTATCTTTCTTTTTAATTATTATTCATCTGGTTTTCTATAGCAAAGTACCTCACCCAAGTGCTAGGCTCAATGCGCTTTGCATAAAAATTAAAGAAATAATACATTTAAAAACTATTTGTTGAATTTGTGGGACTATTTTTTAGTCGTTTTTTTACCAATAAAATATAAATCAGAGAAATTTCTGAATTGACACTGCATTTAAAGTTGACACTTATTTTTTGATTAGAGTCAAAGAAAAAAATATCGAATTGACAACAAAACATATCAATTCATTTAACTTGTCTACAAGTTTTTCATTTTAAAAAAATATTTCTATTTCATTATAAAAACAATATCTTGTTTCATAACTATTATTACAAATTTTTGAAAGACTCAAAAACAGAGATTACTTTGGAATGATATGAAGACCTCAAGGGAAAAAACGGCTTAGTCCATTTTTAATATTTTTGAGTTATCACCTCTGACTAATAAATAGCCTGTTTAAAATAGAAGGTGCTGAATTAAGTTTAAAGGAGAAAAAAATGGCTAAGTCCATAAGAAAAATGGAAACGAAAAATCCGTTTACAATAGAAAAAAGGAGGAAGGCCAATGTTTACAATGGAAAAGGGGGCTAACTCACTAATATCACGTGACATTTGAAGTCACGTTATTTAAAAGTCAAATGAGAGATAGCTATAGTATAAACACAATTTAAAGATGGCGACCGATTCGCTCAGCTGACCGACAAACCGAGGAAAAGTTAACTGACAGACCTGAATTTTTTTAATTTCCTTGTTATTTAAAAGTCAAATGAGAGATAGCTATAGTATAAACACAATTTAAAGATGGCGACCGATTCGCTCAGCTGACCGACAAACCGAGGAAAAGTTAACTGACAGACCTGAATTTTTTTAATTTCCTACCACAAGAAAACGAAACAAATAAACATAAGCACGATAAATTGGACTTAAAAAATTTTAATAACAAAATGTGTATTTTTAACTCAGATTTTACCCTTGTTTTGTTATATTCAGTTAATTAATATGTATGTCTGTCACGTCTCTTTCACTGTCACTCTAGTCAAGTCTAGTCTATCACTATTTCTTGCATGTCTGTGTCTCTCCCTGTCAGCCTATCTCAGTTAATTTGTATGTCTCTCTCCCTGTCGCTCTAACTCTGTGTCTGACGCCCCCAGAAATCTCTATCTTCGAGTGTCTGTCTTGCTATCTCTGTCTGTTACTCTTTACTGACTTTACTCCTAAGTTCATACAGTTACAGTTACTGATGGAGACGAAAAAAAAAACAAATAATATTGGGCCAACATTGTAAGAAGCACATCAGAAAATTAGAAAGTATGATTTTAAATCTGATTTTCAGGTTAAATTCTTAAGAATATATTTCTTAATGATAGCTATACGCATGATCCATATTCTTATATTTATAGTTTAAACACAAATAATTTGCCTAAGGCAGGTTTCATTCGTAAATATTGTCACGTTAAAAAAGACCTTTTTAGATACCCCTCCCCTGTCAGGAAACGTCACAAACTCTCCCCCCCCCCACCCGTGTCACATCACCTAAAACAAAATTCAAAACATACATAAAACTTTGATAACTAAATTAAGATATTATTTTATTCTTCAAAATTTTCCCATAATGAAGCGGTTCTAAACCTGTGGGTCGAATGACTCTTTTAAAGGGGTCACCTAAGACAATCAGCATATGCATATCCTCTACAGTTATGAAGTACTAACGAAAATAATTTTATGGTAGGGGGTCACCACAACATGAGGAACTGCATTAAAGGGTCGCGGCATAAGAAAGGTCGAGAACCACTGCCATAATAATAAGAGGTAGTATTATTAGAAAACTGTGTTTCATGGTACCAATACTATAACACCTGAGACAATGTTGACCTCAAATTAATGTTTTAAAAATTATTAAATTATGAATCTTTTTTAGATTTAGAAACTTTTGTAAGTGAAAAAAAGTGACGTCACAAATTTGGACCCCCCCCCGCTTTCGACCTGCCAAAAAGTGTCGCATATTCTCGACCCACCCCCTCTGTGCGTGATGTAATTTGCCAACGACCCCTAAATGTGAAAATTTACTTATAAAATAGTTTTATATGGATATTTATCAATGATCAAACCTTGATAAATTACTACAAGGGGAAAAAACGGCAGAGTTCATTTTGACCCCACTCTCTACTATAAGTTTGAATTACGTTATCTATTTAATAACTTAAGGAAAATGGACACTCTTGTGAAATGCATTATACAAAATTACAATTTGTTTACACATTTTAATGTGCATGGTTTTGAACTTTAAAAATGGAATATCTCAAAACAACAAATATGTGACCCTGCCGTTTGTTTTCCCTTGTGGTCTTCCATCCAGGGTGTTTTGATACAATTGTGATAGTTATCTTCCAGGGTTTTGTAAGACCGTTATAATAGTTATCATCCAGTGTGTAGTTAGACCGTTGTAACAGTTATCATCCAGTGGGTTTTAAATACGTTGTAATAGTTATCATCTCGTGTGTTATCAGACTGTTTTGTTAGTTATCATCCCATTGTTTTGAGAACTTTGTGATAGTTATCATTCAGAGTGTTGAAAGACTGTTGTGATAGTAAACATACTATTTTTTGCACTATATCTTTGAAACACTGTATGACAAGAGGATACATAACTGTAATTAATGTTTACACCATTCTTGGAATATGACTTGTATTCAGTTTTTGATTGATTAATTGATTTTAATATTTATAAAGTAGCGGTATCCATGGCACTTTAGCATGCTCACTGCGCTCTGGTCCTCCGAAATCTATTTTTAAACACAATAGTTTTTAATTGTTTCTTAAATTATTTTTTTTTATCAATTACAATTCCTCTCAAAATTTGAGGCAAATTGTTCCATAATTTTGGAGTTATCGCTTCAAAAGAGCGCACTCCGTAAGATTTTGTTCTGTGTTCATCCACACTAGGAACACTCAGGAAGGACTGTGTTGAAGGCTGCAGGCTCTTCAAGGATACATGTTAATAAATCATTTCCTTGAGATATCCCGGTGCTGAGTAATAAATATATGTGGCAGTCATTATACTTTTAAACAAACATTTATAAACACATTAATTTTTTGGGCAATTTAACACATATATACGATAACAAGAAATTGAATGAAATATATGTTATTATTTATATTTATTTATATTTATCACATCCATGTATTAACGCATCCATATTACACATAAATATATTAACAAATTCATACATTAACACATTCATTCATTAACACATCGATATATTAACTCATCGATATATTAACACATACATATATTAACAAATCCAAATAATAAAACATCGATTTATTAACACATCGGTATATATTTATATATATATATATATATATATATACATGTATATAAATGCACCAAAAAATAATAAACACACTATGGCCTTAAAATCTACTCAATAAATGTAGATATTATTCCTTTTCATTGAATACTAATAAATATTACATTTAAACGAGATGATACCTTTAGTACAAGTTCTTTCAATGATCATACATTCTGTCGATACGTGCGATTATTCTTATTGATAATCTGCAGTTGAAATTAAAAAGACAACAGCAAAATGGGAGACCTGACTAGTGGCAGTGGTTACCTCATGCCGATGATTCGATTTACGAAACAGCTTGTACAAAACCTGTGCCAAGGTACGCATTCCTCAATTGAGAACTACTTCCATTGGCAACACTTTCGTACTAGCTGTTTTGTCATTTAAGTTGCGAGGTAGAAGCTCATTGTAGAAATACCCAGGATGGGTGAGGCAAAATTTTATAACGTTCATGTACTATAACAAATTATGGAAAGTCGACTGCTGATGCTGTAATAGCAGAGTCTCCGGCTGACCGGATGTCCTTGAGCTGGGTTGGTGGAATGAGATCTTGACATGGCGATTCACGACATGATAATCGGGATTAAGTGGTGTGCTATGGGGTGAGCATGTTCTATTTGGGTTGCTTTTTAGAGGGCATGGGTTATGTTGGTCCTTAAGGAAGGCATGGCCATGTGGGGTGCTTTGGGAGGGCGTGGCTATGTGGGGTGCTTTGGGGTGAACATGTCTTATTTGGGATGCTTTTTGGAAGGCATGGGTTATGTTGGTCCTTAAGGAAGGCGTGGCCAAGTGGGGTGCATTGGGAGGGCGTGGCTATGTGTGGTGCTTTGTGAGGGCGTGACTATGTGGGGTGCTTTGGGAGGGCGTGGCTATGTGGGGTGCTTTGGGGTGAACATGTCTTATTTGGGATGCTTTTTGGAAGGCATGGGTTATGTTGGTCCTTAAGGAAGGCGTGGCCAAGTGGGATGCATTGGGAGGGCGTGGCTATGTGTGGTGCTTTGTGAGGGCGTGACTATGTGGGGTGGTTTGGGAGGGCGTGGCTATGTGGGGTGCTTTGGGGTGAACATGTCTTATTTGGGATGCTTTTTGGAAGGCATGGGTTATGTTGGTCCTTAAGGAAGGCGTGGCCATGTGGGCTGCTTCGGGAGGGCGTGGCCATGTGAAATGCATTGGGAGGGCGTGGCTATGTGTGGTGCTTTGTGAGGGCGTGACTATGTGGGGTGCTTTGGGAGGGCGTGGCTATGTGGGGTGCTTTGGGAGGGCATGGATTGACGCCATAACCTAATGATAAATATTCTTATAAAAATGTCATAAATTGTTGAAAAAGATAACCCACATTTGGGCGTATTAATTAGAAAAATTTCATTTCATGGTAATATTTATAAATTATAATTTTTATTGATCCAGCTTGAACAAGTTAATTCAATTATAATACATATAAAATGTAAATGAGATAATACCGTCCACAATTCACATAACTATCAACAGCTTAGTGACACATTGATTAAATGATATATTCATCAACAGTTTCAATTTAAAGAAGTGTTAAAACAAAATCATTCCACCAGGACAAATAAAAATGACAGAAATTGTTCAATGATTTTCTTGTTATAAACATGCAGGAGGGAGAGTTTGGAGATTACTTTCATTAAAAATACACCTAGAAACTATTTGAAATAGAAATGCGAAAATGTCTATACATATACATATCAAAACAATTCAGAAAAAAATCTATTAAAATTAAATCTCCAAAAAAAAAAAAATCCTATTCTATTGTGGAAAATAGAAAAGTAAATATTTTAAACTTTTATTTGCCGAATATTTTATATAATTACAAAGTTATCCTGTTTTAGCAAGAATAATATACAATTTGTTATACTTATTTAACGCTCAAATTATCTGAAAGTTATTAAGAAATGCACTATTGAATGTTTGTGATTGTAATTAATGTATCGTTGTTTGTTTAAAGCTAAACATTATTATTAATTTGATAGAAACTATTCAACTGATTATCTTGTTGAGAAAACAGTGTTGTGAGTTAAATTTTACATTTGGTTTAAAAAGAACTTTTATGATCTGAGTGAAATGTAACATTAAAAAAAAAAAAGACAGGCGCTATTATGAGACGAGTGAAAAGTTACTTATTAGTTTAATAGACGCTGTTATGGCCTGAGTGGAATAGAACATTTTGGTTTTTAATTTACCATAATGAGCTGTGTGAAATGAAACATTTTGGTTAAAGTAGGCTGTTATGAACTGAGGGACGTCTGTTTAGACACCAGATGACCAGATTTAATCTTCCTCAAAATAGCTGGCAACGTGTAGATTAATGGGTTGATGGCGGAGTTTACTGGCAGAATGAGAACCGCTGACCAAGCGTAGACGTCAAGATTGAACTCAAAGCCATTGAGAGACATGATACCCATAATTCCTATAGGAAACCAGCAGCAGAAGTCTGAAAAAGCAACAAGAAATAACTGTTTTGCAATAGACAGTTCCTGAGCTTTTCTTAAATCATCTCTTGTTCCACAGAAGGAATCATGTTTATACGATGTTATGGCTAGGAATATTGCCAGCTGGCCAATGGCTATAAGAATAAAGATACAAAAATTGAGGCCGACAAACAAGATTGCTGAATATTCCCATCCAGTGTGTCTCCCAGAACTGAAAGGAAGAGCCAAGCACATTCCATTAGAAGAATAAATCTCCCAGCCAGGAAACACAACTGGGATCACAGAAACCACGACACCTATAATAAGTGTCAAACAAAGAGAGATTAGTTTCCCTCTCTTAGAAAATCTGTGTTGACCAAACGGATACTTGATGACCAAATACCTGTCAAGTGTAATGAGACAAATGAACATCGTGGAAGTCTCACTGGAGAATGTTGACAGAATGCCAGCTAATTTACATGTGTCGCTATATCTCCAGTTTGAATCTTCCAAAACGTATATGTTCCGGTAAATCAAATCTGCCCCAGCTATTATCATCAGGTACGCTCCCATGATAAGATCAGACACTCCAAGGCAAACAACAAAAAGTCCGTATGCCTTATTAAAGACAGCTCTGTCCCAAATTATCCTATAAATCACAACCACCATGTTCCCAAGAAGTGATAATATACCAACCACCCAAAGAATGACCCGTTTTAGTGGGTCACCAATCAGATCTTTGCACGTGGAGATAGCGTCACGTGGTGCGTGACATTTATCTCCCGTAATGTTTGGTCCTCTGATGGCTTGGCAACAAATTCTAAAGTCATCAGTGTACAAGGCTGTTTGAATAGACAACCCATTCAAGTAGCCATCTTTTATATTAATGAGCTCTGTACCACGTACATCAAGTATATCAAGATGTACATTTCCTGTTAGGCCTAAGTCTATTGGCTCAACGTTACGAAGTTCTAGAATCTTTAAACATGACATATTAACCAAATACTTCATTACACCAGAGTCACATTTAGTGTGAGACAAATCTAAAACCTGTAAATGTAATGGGAAAGTAAAGTTCTCACCCAGTTCTAAGTGATTGTTAAAGGACATATTTAACTTCTGTAAATTATTCATTTCTCGTATGACAGAAAAGTTTTTGTGTCCAGAAATTGAATTCTGACTTACATCTAATATTATGACATCTGAACTATTCAGACTTTTAAGGACAACGTCGAGATCACGCATTCCACAGTAACTTAAATCTATTTCTACAAGTTTAAAGAAGTGAAGAAAAGAGTAGATTTGTGGGGTAAATGTAAACAAGCCGAAATCGTCAGATATATGAAATGTGGTCTCAACAAATGTGTTATGAAATGTAATGCCATTACTGGTCTCGTTCCTTACAATATTTGACACACAAACATAGCCAGTGTCACATGGTACTTGACAGACAAACTCATTAGTACTTGTTATACATTTACCATTTGCATTACAAATTTCTTGTTGCAGACAAATATTTCTTAGTGTAAACTTGAGTTTTCCGGCACACAAGTTTGTCGGATAGTTTTTAAAACCTTCATCTTCTCCATGAGGACAATTTTTAACACGGTCATTTACAAGGAAAAAAGGAATACAGTAAGAATCTGGACACTTAAAAAATCCTGGTGGACACTCAATTTGTTTACAATCTTGTAAGTGGGTGTAGTTTGAAAAAACAACTTTACGTTCTTCAGTGTCTATCTCATATAAACATTTAGCCACAGTTGTGCCTGGTTTTCTCAGGTAAATAGTTTCAAATCTGCTGCTCTTATTTAAATGGATTGAATTTCTTTCCGATTCTCCTAACAATCTGCACATATGATTGTAGCCATTAGAAAGTAACGTGGGACAATTAAATTGGTTTATTTCACAAGAGTGTCTTTTGTTTGCTGTTGATGGAAAAATGTCACTGTTGGTTTCAATATGTGTACTCAAGTATGTCTCATTACTCTCTTTATATTTTTGGCAGACATTCTGGCATTCTTTCTGACTAAAGTTTATTAAAATGTTTTGTTCCTTTAGAAAAATCACTTCATTTTTTAAAGCGTTATTCATAAATGTGCGCAATAAATGGAAATAACTTGTGTAAAGTAAATGATCTTGAGACTCTTGTCTCTTGGGTTTGATGTCGATTGGGTTTAATGATCGTTCCTTCACATCAGTAATGTCGGATTCACATATAACATAACTTATTCCCTTACTTTTATCACAATCCATTGAATTCCAGTCAAGATCTCCTCTTGTTATGACGTCACCAGTATAGTAATATTTTTGTGACATGTAAACACATGTTTCGCCCTCAATACGAGAACCCCAAGGTGGATCAAATGACAGTGGAGTTTCATCCTCCCATTTGTAATCTTCACTGCCCCAATGTGAAAGACCGATGATAGCGTCAAAAGTAATAACTTCTGTGCCATTAACCAATGTTGTATTGCAATCAATATAATCATATAACATTACACCTTTCCGACAATCATGAGTAATATTTTCTAACAGAATGTTCCATTGTAATATAAACTGTTCATATTCCGATTTAGAATTGAAAGAAGCCAAACGTGTGTAAGGCCAATGTTCATCACATAGCCCGGATGCGCTCCAAGCTGTATATTTATATTTAAAACGCCAAACATTATAACAGCTGCCGTCAATCTTTATTATGTCATGGTCATCTTCACTGCACAAATTGCAAATATTTTTAATGATTGTCATTACAATATACTGATAGTTTGTTAATGTACTTGTATATATTAATGTTCGATTTTTCACTTCAAGTTTTACCGATGGCTTGACTAGTATAAACAATCTCTTGATATCAGCATTTATACTTTGTTCATTTTCCAGTCCACGTAAAACTGTGACGTCATCGTTCTCGTATTCAGTCAAATTTTCCGACAACACAAAAATGGCCAATTTTGTTACGGTTTTGCTAACGCCACTTAAAGCCTCTCTCGTGTCATTGAATAAAGTCTTTAGAGGCAGATGCTGAGGACATGACGAGGTGTTTAATTGTAATGAAGACTCCCCTAAGGTTTTCGTGGTAAACTTTTTCGGGGTTAACTTATCAATTATCAGTAAATTTGATTTTCCATAAGTCATCTCAATAATATTGATATAAAAATTAAATGGTTTCAAGTAGAAAAGAAATTCAAAAAAGAAATCTTCTTGTAGCTCTAAGTTGTAGCGACAATCGTAGACCAGTGCGATGTTGTATTCCGTTCCAGAGCAGATGAAATCTTCTTTATTTGTCAAGCAACCTGAAGAAAAAATTAACATTTATTTATATTAAATTCCCCACTTAAAACATATGTCAAATCAACATTGCTGTTATCGATATCACAAAATAACATATATTCAAAGAGGTTTTTTTTTAAAATCAAAAATTGGATATAGAACATGGATATTGACAAAACTTATATAATAAAAAGAGAGTAGACAATAGAAAGCAGACATGTTACTATTAAATATTAAAAAAAAACACATTATATTATTCAAATAAGGGCTTAGAATAGGTTAGAGACGACATTGGGGTTAGTGAGGGAAAAAACACACACATATATTTGGCCGAAAATATTGATCATTAAAATAGGGAAATAACATACAGCAAGTAATAAAGCACAGGTGTTCGCCAACCCTACCTTATCTCCTCCGTTGGTTTAAATGTAAATACTCATAGTCAAGAAGAGGTCAATAAATCAAACAGAAAACGATTGAGATCCCCCAAAAGGTTTTGTTTTAAATTAATCACAAACCACCACACACGATCTTCTCTTTTTTTTACTTCAGTTTATAGAAACAGATATAACTATATTTTTAGTTTTAAATTATTAAAAAAAAAAAAAAAATACTTAAAATTTGGAATATGTAACTGTCATTAATACTCTCTCTTTTTATTGCTCTTTTACTCTCTGTTTCTCTCTATCTTTCTAACTATATTTCTTTCGTTTCTCTTTCTCTCTATCTTTCTAACTATATATCTTTCGTTTCTCTTTCTCTCTGTCTTTCTAACTATATATCTTTCGTTTCTCTTTCTCTCTATCACCATTGTTAAATGTATTTTCTCTCTTTATTTTTGTATTTCGATCTCTTTATCTCCCTTTCTTTCGATAGTTGTATCCCTCTATATAGTTACACTGAACATTCAGTTTTCTCAACGATAATATATTTCTAAAATCATTCCAGTTTCAATCTCTATCTCTTTTCTCTTCTTTGCTCTATTCAAATATATTTTCTTGTTGCACTTCTGTATTCTCACTGTCATTCATTTTCACATACGGTCTGGGAGTTAAACTTTTCTTAAGATTTTCGAATTTGATGAAACGAAAATGTCTCATCGATTGCGAAAGCAAAAATCCGACTATATTAAATATGTCTTTGATTCACATAAAGAATTTTGGCTTTGACTCACATAAAGAATGTTGGCTTTGACTCACATAAAGAATGTTGGCTTTGACTCACATAAAGAATGTTGGCTTTGACTCACATAAAGAATGTTCTTGGAAAGGTGGGGATGAAGGGAATTGACATCTAGTTTTAAGTTTAAAAATTCCAATATCAATGTTAAGTTTTTGATGCATATTTACAAGGTAGCAATAGTAATTGTTGATTAAGTTAATGAACTTACCTGTTGAAATGAGAAACCGCATAAAAATGAAGAATGATTTCTTATCCATGGTACAAACACAAAGAGGTCAACATTTAAAGCCATTAACTGTAGACAAAGTATATATATAAATATAGTTATAGTTACAAAGGCACTTTCTCGGACACAAAGATGAGAAGAGAACGTCTTTGAGTCATTGCTAAGACAGTTCAAACTATTAATAATAAATCTACCGTTAAATGAGAAAATAAAGTATTTTAGCGTTTGCTGAGACAATAGCCACAATAAAAAAAAATGTTGGTCTTATCTGGATGTGCATTAGAGATTAAAGGAATGCGTGGTTTATATGATAGCTACAATGTTAATTATATGCGCAGTATGAGCGGTGTTAGTGCTGTTTAGTGCAGTTTGTGTAGTCCCCAAATCTGCCCTAATCTCGCCTATGTGTCAGTCAATAATGTCATTGACCCAATGAAACCTAATGCTAAAATGCTAACATTCTTAATGTTAAGACGTACTTAGTTTTACTCCCTCCTCCAGCCAGCATGGTTTTAACGTTAAAAGTACGCTAATTCGATAAAAATATAATGTTAATTGGAATATATACTTATATATATAAATATAAATAAATATATATATATACATATATATATATATATATATATATATCTATATATATATATTTATTTATTTATATTTATATATATATATATATATATATAATATTTAGGGATTATAACATTATATATATGTGTGTATAGTAAGTATAATCAATAAGGCTAATACCGCATAGGGTGGACGAGGATTTCGTCCGCCCCTTTCACGAAATAAATTATGTCGTTTTCTTGAAATTGCATCCCTTCATAAAAAGCCAAATAAGTTCCACCTGGGCCAGACATCAGAGTCCGACTATTTTCTTGATTAACTACCCCCTCCCCCTTCCAACCGGACTACTTTCCTGACCTTTCAGTCCGAAGACATTCCAGAGCTCTCCGTCAGACAACTTTCCGGACCTCCCTGTTCGACTACTTTCTGGACTTCAACATCGAAGTTTTTCCCTTAAACTCTCTGTCAGATTTCTTTCCGGACTGCATCGTGTGATTACATTCCTATCCTTATGTTACCCTTTGTCTTTAAATATTTGTTATTAGTTACACTGAGACATTTTAACAAACAACTTAAATAAGAAGGTTTTGCATAACTTTCGCACTTCCAAGATCGATTCAAATAAAGAATCACACTAAATAGCTTATTAATTGTATAGATAACAATTACTGTCAATGAAATGTCAATGGTGTTGTAAGGGTTTATATGTGTGATAATGTTGCGATTGTGAAATTCAAGGCGTTGTTATGTTTAAAAATGTTGTTGTTGTGAAATGCAGGGCTAAACGTTATGCCAACAATTTAACATGTATAAAAGATATCATTGATTTTTGACCACCTCAATATATGGTATAAAAAGTTCAGAATAGAAGCGGTTGTTGTTTGATCATTGGAACTGGTATAAATAGATCAGAATAGAAGCGGTCGTTGTTTGATCATTGGAACTGGTATAAATAGATCAGAATAGAAGCGGTCGTTGTTTGATCATTAGAACTGGTATAAATAGATCAGAATAGAAGCGGTGGTTGTTTGATCATTGGAACTGGTATAAATAGTTCAGAATAGACGTGGTCGTTGTTTGATCATTGGAACTGGTATAAATAGTTCAGAATAGGAGCGGTCGTTGTTTGATCATTGGAACTGGTATAATAAGATCATAATAGAAGCGGTCGTTGTTTGATCATTGGAACTGGTATAAATAGATCAGAATAGAAGCGGTCGTTGTTTGATCATTGGAACTGGTATAAATAGATCAGAATAGAAGCGGTCGTTGTTTGATCATTGAAACTGGTATAAATAGTTCAGAATAGAAGTGGTCGTTGTTTGATCATTGGAACTGGTATAAATAGATCAGAATAGAAGCGGTCGTTGTTTGATCATTGGAACTGGTATAAATAGATCAGAATAGAAGCGGTCGTTGTTTGATCATTGGAACTGGTATAAATAGATCAGAATAGAAGCGGTCGTTGTTTGATCATTGGAACTGGTATAAATAGATCAGAATAGAAGCGGTCGTTGTTTGATCATTGGAACTGGTATAAATAGATCAGAATAGAAGCGGTCGTTGTTTGATCATTGGAACTGGTATAAATAGATCAGAATAGAAGCGGTCGTTGTTTGATCATTGGAACTGGTATAAATAGATCAGAATAGAAGCGGTCGTTGTTTGATCATTGGAACTGGTATAAATAGATCAGAATAGAAGCGGTCGTTGTTTGATCATTGGAACTGGTATAAATAGATCAGAATAGAAGCGGTCGTTGTTTGATCATTGGAACTGGTATAAATAGATCAGAATAGAAGCGGTCGTTGTTTGATCATTGGAACTGGTATAAATAGATCAGAATAGAAGCGGTCGTTGTTTGATCATTGGAACTGGTATAAATAGATCAGAATAGAAGCGGTCGTTGTTTGATCATTGGAACTGGTATAAATAGATCAGAATAGAAGCGGTCGTTGTTTGATCATTGGAACTGGTATAAATAGATCAGAATAGAAGCGGTCGTTGTTTGATCATTGGAACTGGTATAAATAGATCAGAATAGAAGCGGTCGTTGTTTGATCATTGGAACTGGTATAAATAGATCAGAATAGAAGCGGTCGTTGTTTGATCATTGGAACTGGTATAAATAGATCAGAATAGAAGCGGTGGTTGTTTGATCATTGGAACTGGTATAAATAGATCAGAATAGGAGCGGTCGTTATTTGGTCATTGGAACTGGTATAAATAGATCAAAATAGAAGCGGTCGTTGTTTGATCATTGGAACTGGTATAAATAGATCAGAATAGGAGCGGTCGTTGTTGGATCACTGGAACTGCTTTAAATAGATCAGAATAGAAGCGGTGGTTGTTTGATCATTGGAACTGGTATAAATAGTTCAGAATAGAAGCGGTCGTTGTGTGATCATTGGAACTGGTATAAATAGATCAGAATAGAAGCGGTCGTATTTTGATCATTGGAACTGGTATAAATAGATCAGAATAGAAGCGGTCGTTGTTTGATCATTGCAACTGGCATAAATAGATCAGAATAGAAGCGGTCGTTGTTTGATCATTGGAACTGGTATAAATAGATCAGAAAAGGAGAGTCCGTAGTTTGATCATTGGAACTGGTATAAATAGATCAGAATAGAAGCGGTCGTTGTGTGATCATTGGAACTGGTATAAATAGATCAGAATAGAAGCGGTCGTTGTTTGATCATTGGAACTGGTATAAATAGATCAGAATAGAAGCGGTGGTTGTTTGATCATTGGAACTGGTATAAATAGATCAGAATAGAAGCGGTCGTTGTGTGATCATTGGAACTGGTATAAATAGATCAGAATAGAAGCGGTCGTTGTTTGATCATTGGAACTGGTATAAATAGATCAGAATAGAAGCGGTCGTTGTTTGATCATTGGAACTGGTATAAATAGATCAGAATAGAAGCGGTCGTTGTTTGATCATTGGAACTGGTATAAATAGATCAGAATAGAAGCGGTCGTTGTTTGATCATTGGAACTGGTATAAATAGATCAGAATAGGAGCGGTCGTTGTTTGATCATTAGAACTGGTATAAATAGATCAGAATAGAAGCGGTCGTTGTTTGATCATCGGAACTGGTATAAATAGATCAAAATAGAAGCGGTCGTTATTTGATCATTGGAACTGGTATAAATAGATCAGAATAGAAGCGATCGTTGTTTGATCATTGGAACTGGTATAAATAGATCATAATAGGAGCGGTCGTTGTTTGATCATTGGAACTGGTATAAATAGATCAGAATAGAAGCGGTGGTTGTTTGATCATTGGAACAAGTAAGATAATATGGTTATTAAAAAAAAACTACCAAAAAAAAATGACTGTTAGATTTATCTTAATATTAAGAGTGAATTTGTGACAGAAAAAAAAAATTGTTAAGTTGACAGTGATCTGTTTATATTACACCAACATGATAAATCAAACCAATACCTAGAATCATGCGCAAATTCAAATTAAACAAAATTACTTGAAATTACGTGATTGGCATGGGCGCCTGCAGGTAGCCCCCCCCCCGCCTGGATTGATTGGATAAAAAAAATTTAGAAAAAAATAGACACAAAAATGTATTAAAATAAATAGAAAATAAAGAGAAAGTAACTAAGCTGATGTCCTGTCCGTTCGTTCACCATGCAAATACGCTACAGTAAATTAAAACGATATTAAAATATTACTAAAGTTTTTTGCCTCCCCCCCCCGGAAAGTTAATCGATTTCCCCCCCCCCTCCCCTAGAAAGTTTTCTGCGGGCGCCCATGGTGATTGGATATTTAAACTAATTTCAGAATAATTAAATTCCCCCCCCCCTTTTCTTTTGACCATGTTTTATTAAGCAAGAGATCTTACAGTATTTTTAAAGTCTTTCTGAAAATTAATTTTTTGAAAATTATTTTTATGACCGCTATTTTTATCTATGCCACTCACGTAATATCATGATTGGATCCTTGTCATTCGATTGTCATTCTTAATAATTTATTTGAACTGACGTGGAAGGGATAGTAAAATATCAAAAAAAGTATTGATTATTGAAATCAATGTGCAAAGATCATGAATACCAAAACTAGTGATTTTACCAATATTAAGATTAATTCTACTATTCAAATCTTTAAAGTAATAAATGGACATAAATAAATTTATACCAACTTTCAACACAATAAGGGACAACGTAAATTTCCTCAAAGATACAAATCTAAATTATATATACACCCAACGTGTATCATCTTGTATGCATATTATGCCTCATAAATGTTTACTGAAAATAGCTAAAATCCCTTCCAGTTAGGAAAGCTGTCTGCTCATAGACATTGAAAGTACGCTAAAACCATTATAATAAGATATGCGTCACCAGATGGCATTATTTATTTTCGATATTGTCAATATTTAGAGAATTTTATGTCGAGATTAGATGTGATGATTTATTAATGAAATCAAAACAATAAAAAGAAAAAAAAAACATTTTGATTTGTTACAATTACACAAATGTCTAGCTTCAGACATGATCAAACATTAAAATAATTTGCATAGTTTTAATCTTTGGTCAAATTCAAATACATGAGATCCTAAAAATGACAACGTGTCTAATGTTTGATCACTTAATTTTCAGCGCAAAATGTAACAAAAGTATTAAGATAATGAGAACCTCCGATTAAACTCCACAACACCAAACTGATGTCTACGTTTCCAAACGTTTTATTTGCTTTTCATAATTTGTTGATTAATTTTTTTATTCACTGTCCCTTATTTCTTTCTATCAAAATGAAGACAAAATAGATCATTAGCAAAAGTGTAGTGATTAAATCCAATTGATTTGACATGTACAACTTTTCTTTAAAAATGTTTACATTTTCGTGTTAATGTTTGGCTTGGTACGGTACAGGCAAACAGGGACATTGAGTCATGTAAATGTTTGGCTAAGTAAGGTGCAGACAAACTGGGACATTCAGCATTGGAACATAATAGCTCTGAAATCAACTATGAGGTGAATGGGAATTATTAATTTGTTTTCACAAATTAGAAGTAACATAATTTTCATATTTCTCAAACTTAAGGTATTTGATTATCAAAATACGGATTTACTCATCATTTTAAATCTGTAGATAATATGGCTTAATTAAAGGAAATGAAGCATTCAACCATTTGTGTTATTCAATGTTTAACCAGTGATTCGAATGCAGCTTGTTAATATTTGAATATATTTCATGTTAATAACAAATTGTTAATGCAAGGAATTATTCTATCTTCATTCGACTATACCAATCATTTGTTTGTTAATAATATAAAAATATAAACTTTCCAATCATATACTGTCACATTTCGACTCACGTCTCCACTTACACACTACATACGCACTATGCAAAAACAAAGCTAATCACAACACCATGATAGTTGACAAATGAACAGTGCACAGATCTAGCCCATCGGTCGGCTCTCTTTGAACTTGATACACGTGGTGTGAGGGGCTCCCACTTTGCACATCAAATACATTATTGTGATGTCTTGCTTTAACTACGACATGGAAAGTAAGAAAAGCGACAAATATTTTTTTTTGAAAATGAAATCCCGGGATTATCGAGAATCCCGGTTTTCATAAATTAAATCCTGTTTTTTTCGGGCATCCATCATGGTCTTGTTTTCCGGTATTTTTCGAGAGTCTGGATCCAGGATTGCGATCCCTACTCTGAACACATCATCATTAAGCAATTACCATATTATATTTGTAGAAGTATTCCACTTGCATTCGACCATTTTTATAAGGGATATAATGCTAATAATAAGACTTCCGTAGTTGATATTATTGTAATTAAATTAGGTAAGGTTGTTGTACATAGGGCTATTAAACTAGATACTATAACCCATCGTTATGGAAATAATATTGTTAGTCACTTTGCCATATTGTCTAGCTGCTAAGAGTCACTGCTATTCACTAAAATAATTAGCTGCTAAAGGCCATTGCTATTCGCTGAAATGTTTAGCTGCTAAAGGCCACTGCACTTTGCTAAAATGTCTAGCTGCTACAGGCGACTGCACTTTGCTATACTTTATAGCAGCTATAGGCCACTGCACTTTGATATAATGTCTAGCTGCTATAGGTCACTGCACTTTTCTCTAATGTCTAGCTGATATAGGCCCTGCACTTTGCTATAATGTCTGGCTGCTATAGGTCACTGCACTTTGCTCTAATGTCTAGCTGCTATATGCCAATGCACTTTATATACTGTCTAGCTGTTAAAGTTCTCTGCACTTTTCTATGTCTAGCTGCTATAGGTAACTGGACTTTGCTATAATGTCTAACGGCAATAAGCCACTGCAACCTTCTGAACAAACAGAGGTTTTTACCCTGTTTATCTTTTACGCGTAAAAATTAGAAAAGAGAAGCATTGGTAGGGAAATGAATGTCTCTGAGATAATTTAATTTCGTTGAAATGAAAAGCATATCTGATACTTTCTTTATCGTAAATGGTCTAAGTGGGGGTTCAGAAAAAAAGCTATCTAATCTTGGCTAGTCATATATTAGTTCTACTCTGGTCTCGTCATCTCTAAAGGTAATACTCTGTTCTCTTCATTTTAAATAGTTCAATCTGGTATTTTTCTCGCTTATCATAATTGATTCAACAGACGGCTAAAGATTTTAAACCTAATTACTCTGAACATAGTTGACATGTTAATTGATACAACAGGCCATGAAAGTGTGTGGTCTAATTATTTCGACCATAGTTGGCATGTTAATTGATACAATGCGCCACGAAAGTGTGTGGGCCTAATTATTTCGACCATAGTTTACATATTAATTGATACAACAGGCCACGACAATGTGTGAGGCTAATTATTCCGACCATAGTTAACATGTTAATTGATACAAAAGGCCAAGAAAGTGCGTGGTCTTAATTATTCCGACCATAGTTGGCATGTTAATTGATACAACAGGCCACAAAACTCTATGGGCCTAATTATTCCGACCATAGTTGGCATGTTAATTGATACAACAGGCCACAAAACTCTATGGGCCTAATTATTCCGACCATAGTTGGCATGTTAATTGATACAACAGGCCACAAAACTCTATGGGCCTAATTATTCCGACCATAGTTGGCATGTTAATTGATACAACAGGCCACAAAACTCTATGGGCCTAATTATTCCGACCATAGTTGGCATGTTAATTGATACAACAGGCCACAAAACTCTATGGGCCTAATTATTCCGACCATTGTTGGCAGTTAACTGATACAACAGTCCACAAAACTCTATGGGCCTAATTATTCCGACCATTGTTGGCAGTTAACTGATACAACAGTCCACAAAACTCTATGGGCCTAATTATTCCGACCATTGTTGGCAGTTAACTGATACAACAGTCCACAAAACTCTATGGGCCTAATTATTCCGACCATTGTTGGCAGTTAACTGATACAACAGTCCACAAAACTCTATGGGCCTAATTATTCCGACCATTGTTGGCAGTTAACTGATACAACAGTCCACAAAACTCTATGGGCCTAATTATTCCGACCATTGTTGGCAGTTAACTGATACAACAGTCCACAAAACTCTATGGGCCTAATTATTCCGACCATTGTTGGCAGTTAACTGATACAACAGTCCACAAAACTCTATGGGCCTAATTATTCCGACCATTGTTGGCAGTTAACTGATACAACAGTCCACAAAACTCTATGGGCCTAATTATTCCGACCATTGTTGGCAGTTAACTGATACAACAGTCCACAAAACTCTATGGGCCTAATTATTCCGACCATTGTTGGCAGTTAACTGATACAACAGTCCACAAAACTCTATGGGCCTAATTATTCCGACCATTGTTGGCAGTTAACTGATACAACAGTCCACAAAACTCTATGGGCCTAATTATTCCGACCATAGTTGGCAGTTAACTGATACAACAGTCCACAAAACTCTATGGGCCTAATTATTCCGACCATTGTTGGCAGTTAACTATGATTTTAGGCGATATGAAACTCAAACCCTTGCAAATATTTGGCTATTTCTGGAAAATAAGTTTATTTCAAAAATAATATGTTTTCTTGTTCTGTTAAATTTCCTGGGGGGAAAATGATACATAAATAAACAAATAACAAGCTTTTACGAATTATATAACGGAAATGGTGTTATATTTCTTTAAATTTCATGACAAATGTTAATCCAATATTATTATTGTGTACTATATATGTATATATAATTTCAATGAAATATTGAAATAAACAATATGTTTAAAGATAAACATATATTTAATTCGTAATATGGATGCATTGCTTACAATGGTAATAAATTATTTCTTTCAAAATATATGTTGTTGTTTTTTTGTTTTTTTTTATTAGCCAATTGATCAAAAACAATATTTTTATGGGAAACTATTGCTTTTTTTTATTTAATGTTTTATTAGATTTACTTGAGGCAAACTTAAGACATACATTTTTCCGTTTTTCTTTTAAACATGTGTATTTCTATAAAACAGGTAAATTTGTGATGACGTAAATGAATATGGAATTTGAAGTCTTTTAATTATTCTTTTATTAATATATTTTGCTTTTTCCAAAACTACTAATTTTTGAATTAATGGAAGATATATTTTGAAAAATATGTTTAATCATTAGAGGGTGTTGTAAATGAGGTAGTCATTTTTAAACTAAGTATACGTTTATTTTCCGGTTCAACACAAGGGCGCTCTAGAAAAAATGCAATGATAAGTATTAATATTTTATGATATTCTATGTGAAAACTTATAATACTGTCAATTTTGACTTTGTTTGTAAATTTGAAGACTTCTGAGGTATTAAAATAGTTTTCACTAGATTTCAACTGTACAGTGAGTATTGTACAAGTTTATTGGATTTCATCTGTATAAAGTTTGGAGCGGAAGTAGTTTTTACAAAGTGTTATTTCCTTTTCATTTCCTGAGTACATGTATTTCCAATTCAAGATGCACACACAACGGGCCTAAGTCAGATGTGTGACACTTGATAGTGTTCACCATGTCAAAACACTTGTGATTACATTGTCAGGGAAGGAAGACTTTAGGACATCGCAGTCTGAAATCCTAAACGCTTTGTTTGATAAACATAAGACAATTAAAGTGTTATCTGAAGCTCGGTGAGAGAGCGGAAAAACAAATGTATGACAACATGCATTAACTAATATTCAAATCAATAAAGACAAAATGCTTACCACTGAGCACATTTGCCGAGAAAGGGCTAAACTATTTTTACATTGGGTACTACCTACCCTGCCAAAGGAAAGAGTAGAGGAGATGGTAAATTTCTTACCAGAAGAGAAACTGGAATTCTTTCAAAGTAAAGAATGGGCCGAACGATGGACTGTGGTCTATAGACTAAAAAAACAACCAAAAAAACACGTGAATGTCCACCACTATCTACTACTACATAGTGGTATCATTAAAAGCTGAAAAATGTTGGTTCATGGTGCCAGGAAGAAAGCAAGCGTTCTTTCATTGTGCCTCTTTGGACAACTGGACCAGCAAATGTAGCTATTTTTGAAGAGAAAATTTTACAAAGTTGGATAAGACAACAAGAGAAAACCCTTCACAGTTGGCTGACACAACAAAAGAAAACCCTTCACAGGTGGATGAGACAAAAAGAGGAAACTTTTCACAGGTGGATAAGACAACAAGACGAAACCTTTCACAGGTGGATGAGACAACAAGAGGAAACTTTTCACAGGTGGATGAGACAACAAGAGAAAACCTTTCACAGTTGGCTGACACAACAAAAGAAAACCCTTCACAGGTGGATGAGACAACAAGAGGAAACCTTTCACAGGTGGATGAGACAACAAACTCCCCAGGCCACCTGATAATCGATGAAGGCAACAGAGACGAGATGACCACTGGAAACGTCGAAGATGTGGTCAACAAGAAGAAACACCTTACAACCATGGCAGACGTCATCGCCGATGTAGAGAAGCCTACAACCACAGCAGCTGTGGAAGAGGAACCATGTGGGTAGAATGAATGGAAAAACAATGAGAAAACGAAAAGTAAAAGGTGTGGATTAACTCAAAAGAAGACGAGAGAAAAAGACTACCATTTCTCCTTGGTTCGCACATAGGCGGATGTACTGACAAGGGGACCATCATCCCCGTGAGCCCCAACATCTTTAACACAACCAGAAAACAAGGCCCCAGGATTCGCAAATATCCTAAAGCAACATTTCAAAAAAGAAGAGGAACAAAAAAGCGATCTTCAGACGAGCAAAACAATGGAGAGAAGAGAATAGTTTTTAATTGAAATCTTTTCACCGAGGAAGTTCCCCATTTTACTGAAGACGGCGCGTCATGTGTTGAAGAATCAAATTATCTTTCAGACTTTAAATTTTATTAAAACAAACAAACAACTAACAAAGGACAATACCAGAGATCAACACAATAAATTTATGACACCCAAAAAGTTGCCAAGTACAATTAATACGATTTAATTAAGTAATAATACAATTTCAAAACAAAAGAAATAAAAATACAAATCATTAACTTACAGAGTATGGGGAAAATCTTGTAACGGTACACACTTAGTACAATGTTCCAATTGATAATCATGAATGAAGAATGCGAATACATACACATAATTACACAAAGAATAATACACTTCTCGTGAAGTTAAAAAATATCTATCAATCTCCGTCCCTCTCTGAGCTTGTCAATCCCTTAAATATGTGGGTTTAATGACGCGTCTAGAAACGTGCTTACTCTTCTAACACAATCGAGAACCTTTGACATGATACTAGCAGACGTACTAACCATGTTTATTTGAAAGTCGATAGTAAAAAAGATATATCAAAGAGATTTAACCTCGCAGACAATAAACGTCACTTTCTGCTAGGAGTCTGATGCGGGGTCAAAGAAAGTTCAGGCACGGGAAAAGTGTTCTAAACAAGCTCGGCCTAACACCGGTAACAACTCTTAAGCTGTTATGAACTATTTATAACACCTACAATTATCCTGAAACATTTCTTAAGCTATTAGGAACTATTTATAACACTATTTTGGGGTGGGGTCCCGAAATCGTCTCTTATCTGATATAAGCAAAATATAAAATATTTACAACAAATATTCCTACATGAAAAGATAAATTTTGACCACTCTTAGTCCTATTACACTAGATTATCCATATTAAGTACTGATGGGAATCGAACTTATAATATCCATTCATCTGTGTCCGGGGGCCTCATTTCATTTTTCCTAATATAGCCTGTATAATAATCAATGGTCTTTTGCAACACTATAGGTTCTATATTACAACAATATAGGTTTATGTGACAATACTATAGGTTGTATGTGACAACACTATAAGTTCCATTTGACAACACCATATGTTCTATGTGACAACACTATAGGTTCTATGTGACATCTCTATATGTTTTATGTGACTTAGCTTTGTAGCAATAATCTTCCTTGTCGTACTGAAATATCAGTGGATTTAAAACTAAGAATATGCAATCTACAGCTTTATTAAAAAAATTAATAAAATGAAACAATATTTTTTTTTAGAAAGCTCTATCTATGACATTTTAAAATAGATTTTAAGCTGCAATTTATTTTTTTATGGGAGTCCTTAACTGATCTGAATGACTCTTATACGTTCCGTATTTAAGACAAAATTTATTAAATTGGAAAATTGAAAGGCTCCCAGCATAGGGGGGAGGGGAGGGGGGGTTCTCTCAACTTAATTGCAATACAGTAAAAGTAGTGCATTTAGATTTATAAATTTTCTTATTTCAAAAATAATTAAGTACACATGTCATGTTTTATGCGTTTTAAAGATTAAATTAAATTTTATCTAACATTTTTTAAAAGGTTTTCTATTGTTCTAGGAAAATATAGAACGGGTTCTGCAAGCTGTTTGTAATGTTGACGAGATCCAACATAAATTAAGTCCACCGGTAACGCAATCACATCGTGTAATTGGATTGTAAAAATATCGGGAATCTAGCAGAAAACCTGATTCTACCACGATAGGCATTCCTCCGGACTCGGTATCTCACCAGAATCGGGACGAAAGATCCCATCGAAATCGGGTTACCTCATAGGGGACTTGTATCCTACAAGGATAGTGAACTCTCCAGAATCGGGATGCTAGATCCCATCGAGATCGAGTTACCTCATCGGGGACTTGTATCCTTACAAGGATAGTGAACCCACCAGAATCGTGATGCTAGATCCCATCGAGATCAGGTTACCTCATCGGGGACTTGCATCCTACAAGGATAGTCAACTCACAAGAATCGGGTTCAGGATTTGACTGGGATCAGAATATCACCGTTATCTGGATCCCGCCAGGATCGAGGCCCCACTAAGATCGAGGCCCCACTAAGATCGAGGCCCCACTAAGATCGAGGCCCCGCTATGATCGAGGCCAAACTAAGATCAAGGCCCCACTATGATCGAGGCCCCACTAAGATTGAGGCCCCACTAAGATCGAGGCCCCATTAAGATCGAGGCCCCACTAAGATCGAGGCCTTACTAAGATCGAGGCCCCAATGAGATCGAGGCCCCACTAAGATAGAGGCCCCACTAAGATCGAGGCCCCAATAAGATCGAGGCTCCACTTAGATCGAAATCCCACTAAGATCGAGGCCACACTAAGAACGGGATACTACCCCGTTCAGAATACTAACGGGATACTGCATGAGATAAGTGTAGCTACTGTCGTGTAGCATCTTGCAAGTCGTCCGTGTTGCTATATTCATGTACTATCCTGCTTGTTACTGTATGACAACCTCGTCTACCATCCTGTCTGTCATATGTCAGTCAGTATATTTTCACCATCATGCATGATATTTCTCATTTTATTTTTTTTTATGATCTGACTAATTTCCGAGTACCCTATAATTTTCCACAAGGTATATCGGTCTTAGCTGTCTAGGCCTTTTATAGATGCTAAAAGTTAGATATAAATGATATGTCCATTCAATGTTCTGTTCTACATGGATGTGTACTGTTTTAATTTTGATTTTGGGCATTCTTCTGTTTCGGCTTAAGCAGTTCGTTAATCTCATAGCTGGCGAATGTGGCCTGCAGGCCTTATATTGTGCAGGCTTGACCTGAAGTATTCACCCACCTTTTAATTTTCTTCTCTCTATTGTATCTTTCTGAGTGCTTTGGTGAAATCTTACATTTTCTTTGTGGGTTATATCACAGAGACCTTTTTTATATCATAGAGCCTGGTTTGTTATATAATATAGATCTTTTATGTTATAACATATTGTTTTTGTGTTATTTCATATAAGTTTAAAATGTATAACTTTAATATTTATTATAGCATACGTTTTTTGTTTTATTACAAATATCTTTCATGTATATCATAGATTTATTTCATGTTATTTCATGGATATCTGTTATAGTATATAATATACATTTTGCCATGTGAATGTATCCGTCATATTTCATATATACATTTTATTTCATACCATGTATATTTTCTTTCTATGTCATATATATTTCATGTTATATATATATATATTGATAACTTTGATATTTTATCATATATACATTTCATGTGATATCATCAATTGTGTTCATGTTATATAACAATAATTTTAAAAAAAGTTTGTTTGAAAATCATGCTTCACCCACAAAGGCTCGAAGCTTGGTACAAGCGTGGTACAAGACATTTATAAATATATATATATATATATATATAAATATACATATATATAAATATACATGTATATATATATATATGTATAAATTTATATCTGTATATGTATCATGTTACACCATAGAAGATATGATTTATTCAAGAATTTTATAAATCAAAAATGCATTGATAAATTATTGTTTTAAACTGTTATTTATTGAAGTAGCATTTACTTCGTACTATTGTATCATTAAATGATTAATAAAGGAAAATATGCGAATTATTGTTTGATCATTTGATTTATTACTGTAGAATTTTGTGAGTTATCTAATTCAATTTTTGTTGTTGTATGCAACCATGTTGGACAAACTGCCTCATCATATCACGTGAGATCTCCAGCTGGTCATGTGTCACACGATGACCAGCTGCATGAATGACCACAAGACAAAACGGACTGGTCTTTGTGCAGAAGCCTTTCGGATCTGTTGCCTCCCCCAGACGTAAGGAATTGGTGTACTCTGCTTGCAGTGACCAGTTGGTGGCCATCAGGCCAGCGTCAATCATCACAGAGCTTATTCTCAGGTCCAAGTCACCGTTAAATATCAGGAATTTGTAATTGTCCATCAAAATAGTCAACTTGGACATTGCCCTGACCATGAAGTCCTGGTTGAATTTGTCGCTGACGAGAAAACTCATACTGTTGTAACTAAGATTACCGACATGAACAATTTTACGTGTCTCATTGGTCTCCAATAGACCGTCAACCTCTTCATAGGGATCTCCTTCCAATGTTAAATAGTTGTCTTTATTGTCTAGTTCCACCTTCAGATAAAGTATTTGGAAATATTTGTGTGTTTTTATGTTTGTATAATTCTCCAGCTCTATGAATCTATCAAATTTTTCATGATAGTCGTCTGCTTGTTTCTTACTTATGACGCCAAGTTCTTCGTAAAGTTTAGCAGCATTCCTGAATTTTTTTTTGCATCAAAGAAAAGTCCACCTAAGTAGATATCTTTTAAAGGAATGCCTGACCTGTTGGCGAGTATTTCTGTATTTACATATTGCCAGCGTAGGTCTGCCTTCCAATATAGAGTTCTCTTCTCATGTACTCAAGAAATAGAACATAAAATTGTTCTATAAACTCGTAAAGATCTTTCGCGTAGCCATCCTGTGTGACTCTGTAACCGTGGAGCTCATTCTCAGTGTAACTGTAACCAACACCTACAGGCTGGTCGATGTACAACATGTTGAACTTTTCTGCCCAAGATTTGTCCCAACTCTTAAACCTTCACTTCCCATTTTTAGAAGTTTCCGATCTCAGTGGGCCGTTCTCATAGAATAGACCAATCATCGATGAGACATCCGGACCACCATTTAACCAGCCAAGTAAAATCTAATTTGGGTCTGAATTAATGGCCAGAAAGAACCAGAAGAATAAATGATTTCCGTGTTGTTTGTCAACTGTAATAAGTCCAGCATGACTTCTTGGGATAACGTCATGAGTTATCAGACGGAGTTCTCTCACTTTAGTCATCTCATCATCTCAATCAGACGTGTTAGAAACAAGGGGACGTTATCCTCTACATTACCTACATTGATGGCTTCACATGGGGTATTCAGTAGCGCAGTGACCATAACAAAACTTAGTGTCAAGTCCATTGTCCTAAAGATTATTATTTTTTTAAATACATAGCTAAATATGTTTTTTTTAAAAGAATAGGAATATTAAGTCATTCTTCCTCAACAATATAAATAATGTATATAACAAAGGATTAATTTCCACACCAAAAGGCAATAAGAAATGTTTCAGGCTTCTAATTGTTGCACCGTGCAATTAATGGCTTCTAATTGTTGCATCGTGCAATTAGTGGCTTCTAATTGTTGCACCGTGCAATTAGTTATCGACTTGTTTGCTCTCCCGAAAGTGTACAGTTTTTTTTTAATGTAAAAAAGATTTGGATAGATTTGTATACAGTATTTTATCTTCCTTAAACATGTGAATGATTCACATTAAGTACAACTTATAAATATAACTGATGTATATTAATAATATATTACTTAAGAATATATATTATATTGGAGTGCTAACAACTTGTGTGCAGTATATTAAGAGTCATTGAGCAAGGTGCTCATCTTGTTAGTTAAGAATAATATCATTATTGAAATGACAAAATAGTTTTGACAGAATCCCTTATTTACTAAGTACATTGTTTGCTTTATTTTGTCACATTTTATGTCACCAAGGGTTATTGACACAAGCAAATGATAAATGGTATGACGTGGGCAATTCTATTAAACATATAACATTCTTACAATGAACATTGTCATATAAACATACAAGACCTAAATCAAAGTTTATAAAATAAAGAAATACTTTTAAAAAAAATAATAAGATAAGAACTTCCCTATTTGATAAAATAAACAAAAATTTTACTTAAAAAACTTACCGATAGTTTCAAATTCAATGGTGACACGTAACGTATGATGAACTAGAAGCAACTGTACATTGCAAGCCAAATCCAATATTTATAGAGTACAGTTGTATGTCCTAAACTAACAAACCGATCAATGTTTTCCAATCCCCTGCTGTGTCATTCTAAAGTCACAGGTTTTAAGCTAAAGGTTGTTTCATCATTCATAATTACTCTCCTAGTTCTAGATCTCCCATTTAGTGTTATGATGACCTTTACACGGATGAATTATTCCTCATTATCCCAGAAATGTCTGGATGTTCAACAATAAAGAAAAATAAATAATTTGTTGTTTGTCATTCATTTGTGTCGTGTTTAGAACTGACTGGAAGAGGCGCCGCCTTCGATGGTCTTTAAAAACATTTGATTTTATTGTAGTGTTTTATAATGTTGTATTTCTCATTGGCCACAATTGTGGCAAACTTTTGTCCAAACTCGTGTAGAAATGAGTATGTATTACTGAAACGTTTCACAACGATACCACGTCAACTTAATTGAAACTCTACTCATTGTTCTTATGTGATAAGCAAAGCTATCTTATACATAACAAACAACACATTTTTCTTATGGGATAGGAAACGCTATCTAGCACATAACACACAGCAGAATGTTCTTATGTGATAAGTAAAACTATCTAACACATAACATACAATTCATTGTTATTATGTGATAAGCAAAGCTATCTAACACATAACACACAACTCAAT
>CAXITT010000088.1:1661413-1677967 GCA_964033795.1 Lymnaea stagnalis | reverse complement strand
AAAAAAAAAAAAAAAAAAAAAAAAAGATTGATTGATTTGATATTTATATCGCGCTGGTATCCATGCCACTTTAGCATGCTCACTGAAGTCACTGCGCTCTAGTGTTCGGAAATCTATTTGAACCAAAAAGTTTTTAAATGTTTCTTGAATGATTTTTTTATCATTTGCAATTCCCTTCAAAGATTGAGGCAAACTGTTCCATAATTTTGGCGCTATCGCTTCAAAGGATATGTTGGTGATACTTGAGTAAATCATAAACATCTTTTGTACATGATATCAAGATGTGGGCATTGTCAAGAAATTATTTGAGACAGTTATATTCTCTGATCGTAAGTATGAGGGCCTGTGGCGCAACGGATAACGCGTCTGACTACGGATCAGAAGATTCCAGGTTCGAATCCTGGCAGGCTCGTTCACAATTTTTTTTAAACGCTTAGGTGAACTAAAAAATGTTTGATAAATTTATATGCCCTTAAAAAAAATTAAAAATATATAATAATAATAATAATTAATTAATAAATATAACATCAATTTTGAAATGATAATTTCCATTAAATGTTATGTTTTCTCGTTTGTTTCAAGGTTGAAACTAAATATCAAAGGACGTGGAGTGAACCAGGCCCTTATGTCCTTTGGTGCTGAACGCCAGACAACCGCCCCCCCCCCCCCCACACAATTTTGCGTGAAACTGGCGCCCCCCCCCCTTCCCTCTCCGTCGGTCGAGTCAAATAACAGTATTTGTTTGCAGTCGGCTGCTGTCTGTCTCCTATGCCAGCACCAGGAGTTCGTCCAGTGGCTCTCAAATCTGGGTGTACTAGACGCTGTGGTAACAGGAAAAAAAAAAAGTGACGAAACATTCGTGCCCAGAGTTCTACGACTGATCCCATGGGCGAAGTGGGTACCAATGTGCCCGTACCTGATATCTGCGCTAGTTGCTGTTGAACACTGGGTCGTGGTTCCAGGTGATTTAACAGGTGATTTTGCTTACCAATCTCCTGTTGATGGAAACAATTCAATGAAAAGTTAAACACTTAACATATTCTAGAGCTAAGTTTCCGGTCATATCAAAAATAAAACTAAAAATAATTATTATTTGCTAAAATTTCCAGTTTCCTTTGAAGGTTCTTCTTCCGGACACATAATAGAAAAACAAAGTAAGACAATGAGGTGGTGATGGGAAATGTCAGTCGAAATAAGTAAGAAACTCATGGTGTGTCAACTGAAGACAGGGACAGTAAGTAAGAAACTCACGGTGTGGCAACTGAAGACAGGGACAATAAGTGAGAAACTCATATTGTCTCAAGAGAAGACAGGGACTAAATAGTGTATAGAAATACGTGTGTACAAAGTATAATCTTAGACCAATGAAAGAATGTCTCAAGACTCCGCGAAACACTTCTGTATCTTTCATCCAGCATCGTTCGTGAGGCCCGAATAACCAAAATGCCGTCTTAAAATCACACAGTAAGATTATGCTTCCTTCGCTTAGTGATGTTTACTTGGCATAATGACATCGGAGTCAAACATCCTAGAATGTCACACCAAGGGACAACAGAGTAACACGAATCCATGGATTACGAGAACAAGGAACCTTTTTACAAATTCAAATGACTGGATTCATGTCCTAATGATGTCATGTAGTTAGTTGCCCGATCTGAGTGTAAAGTATAAGAATCAATAAGTATATTATATAATAATGTCATGCAAAAGTACTACTTTGCCCACGAAAAGCACTGAGCCCATGTTACGAGGAAAAAAAACGAAACATGGCAAACACTGGTCCTATTTCGTCCTAATATGCGAACCACTGAGATGACTGAGCCCGTGCTGGCAAGGGAAAGGGGAATCGGGGGGGGGGGGGGGGGGGGGGGGGGNTCAGTGGAAGTAAGCGATTAGATATATCAGCTATATAGTACGGAACATACAATACTGCAGAGTAACTACTTAGAACGTTTTATTTGTTCCTAATGTAGATATCTGAGTTTTCATCCGTTTCGATGACGTTTTGGTAGCGTTACAGAGACCGGCATAGAGCTGTGTGTTAGTGAGCTTCTTTGGATGAGAGCTTAGATGTGGAGCTTTAGCTATGCAGATTGAAATAGTGATGTTCTCGGGAATGAGAATGTCCTGTTTGTTGTTATGATTTTAGCAGTCGGTATGCATGGAGATAGTTGAATGAATGAGGCACGGAGAGACGTGCTGTGAATTAAATAATCTTATGAAGTATTCAACGTGTTGCTGTTGATGTTGATGTTGTTGTTGTTTTTTATGTTGTTGTTGTTTTTGTTGATTTGTTGTTGATGTTGTTGTTGATGTTGTTGTTGTTGGGACAAGCTGTTGCCAGTGGTGTTAAGCTGGGTGCAGTGCCGTCTTAAGGCATTGCCTGGACATACTGGGCGTTTACCCAGGGCCGCATGCTCCTGGGCGGCCTCATGTTCCTAGGGACTTCTGTCTACAAAAAAGTCACTGGATGTTAAATTTTTAATGATTTTCTTGAACTTACAAAACTAATATTTCCCTACAGTTTGGTAGAAATATATAGCTGATCTATATATATTCCAGGGGTGAAACTAGGCTGGGGCTAAAAGCATATCCTCAGGGGGCGCCAATACCGAAATGAATTAATGTTTTATGTATAGCATGTACGACGGAGTCAGAGTTGGCCCTGTGTAACATAAATGCCCTGCCTCTTCCCGAAATCATGAAAAGCCCCCCCCCCCCCCCCAACACATGGCCATCTAGCCATCCTGCCATCCCACCATCCTGCCATCCCACCATCCTGCCATCCCACCAGCCTGCCACCCCGCCATCCTCCCATCCCACCATCCTGCCATCCCACCATCCTGCCATCCCACCATCCTGCCATCCCACCATCCTGCCATCCCACCATCCTGCTTTCATAACATTACTGAAATGGGTAAGAAAAGTAACGGAGGCCTCTGATCATTACCTTGTCTAGGACGATTGGCGATGGGTTATACGTGAAAAGAGTGAGTTGGGTGCACCATGACGTTTCGACGATAATACTTAGTAATGGCAGTAGTTGTAGCTGTATTTGTAGTTGCAGTTGTTGGGGGGAATCTAACAATCGGTTCACAAGGGAAATAAATGCGATATTCTGTGTACTTTAAGTTCAATTTTTAACGAACATTAGATACAGTAGGGGAAACATGAGACCAGGAGATGCAGAACCTGACATTGGAGAGTGTTTGCGAACCTGACATTGGAGAGTTATTGCGAACATGATATTGGAGAGTGTTTGGGAACCTGACACTGGAGAGTGTTTGGGAACCTGACATTGGAGAGTCTTTGCGAACCTGACATTGGAGAGTTATTGCGAACATGATATTGGAGAGTTATTGCGAACCTGACACTGGAGAGTGTTTGGGAACCTGACATTGGAGAGTCTTTGCGAACCTGACATTGGATATTTATTGCGAGCATGGCATTGGAGTGTTTGATTACCAACAGACGAAATATTTTTAGCAGCTTGATGCCATCATATCTCTTTTATTTTTTATTAAAACAATCATCGGGTGGAAAGGAAACACATCTAAACTGTTTCACTCTAACAGCACTGGCGTGTATACATTGTGTGTGTCTTACTCTGGTGTTTACATCCAAAACATTGCTTCCGCCTTCCCTTGAAATAATAAGGGGAGAACGCTAAAATTCTAATGAAATAACTAAAATTTAAAAGAGAAATGGACACAGTGAGGACATTCAATGAGTTAGGTCAAGATACGATGCATGATGGTGGTGGGGGCCAGGGGAGAGGCGTTGCAAACAGGGCTGCAATCATCCTCCCTTCCCCCCCCCCCCCGACTTCCCGAGACCTCTCCAAGTCTGCCTGTTATGGTGCCAGCCTTATGTGATTGCACCGTGCTCTGGTCGCGTACTGCTCTGGTGGCAAACTGCTCTGGTGGCAAAATGTTCGGGTGGCGTACTGCTCTGGGGGGCAAACTGCTCTGGTGGCGTACTGCTCTGGTGACGTACTGCTCTGGTGGCAAACTGCTCTGGTGGCGTACTGCTCTGGTGTCAAACTGCTCTGGTGGCGTACTGCTCTGGTGGCGTACTGCTCTGGTGGCAAACTGCTCTGGTGGCGTACTGCTCTGGTGTCAAACTGCTCTGGTGGCGTACTGCTCTGGTGGCAAACTGCTCTGGTGGCAAACTGCTCTGGTGGCAGACTGCTCTGGCGGCAAAATGTTCGGGAGGCGTACTGCTCTGGTGTCAAACTGCTCTGGTGGCGTACTGCTCTGGTGGCAAACTGCTCTGGTGGCAAACTGCTCTGGTGGCAAACTGCTCTGGAGGCAAAATGTTCGGGAGGCGTACTGCTCTGGTGGCAAACTGCTCTGGTGGCGTACTGCTCTGGGGGGCAAACTGCTCTGGTGGCGTACTGCTCTGGTGACGTACTGCTCTGGTGGCAAACTGCTCTGGTGACAAACTGCTCTGTTGACGTACTGCTCTTCAATTAAAATAAGATCTGATACAAACCCACTTAGCGAGCTCTATCAAATTTGAGGCCGCCCCACCCCCACCCCCCCTCCCCCCAAAGCCTCCGTGAGGGTCTTACCATGTGCCATCTGCAGCGCCGCAACCTCCCAGTGTCTTCTGCTGCAACAAATAGTCAATTTTTTTTTTAATCCATTTGTTCCAAGATACTATTAGTTACCAGGGCTGTTAAATTGCACATTCAGAGAAAGAATATCTGAGTTACTTGTCCTGATCAAATGGCTTTGTAAAAGTCTTATAGACGAACAGTAAAACTAATGCATCAGACACAGCCACGACAAGGGCAAGGGGAGTGATAAAGGCAAACTTTGCAAAGGCTGTGTGGGGGCGTTGAAGGTGACCAGGTTTGGGTGTAGAAGGTGACCAGGTGTGGGTGTAGAAGGTGACGGGAGTTCGTGTAGAAGGTGACCAGGTGTGGGTGTAGAAGGTGACCGATCGTGGGTGTAGAAGGTGACCAGGTGTGGGAGCAGAAGGTGACCAGGTGTGGGTGTAGAAGGTGACCAGGTGTGTGTGTAGAAGGTGACCAGGTCTGGACGAAGAAGGTGGCCGAGAGTTCGTGTAGAAGGTGACCAGCTGTGGGTGTAGAAGGTGACGAGCTGTGGGTGTAGAAGGTGACCAGGTGTGGATGTAGAAGGTGACCAGGTGTGGACGAAGAAGGTGGCCGAGAGTTCGTGTAGAAGGTGACCAGCTGTGGGTGTAGAAGGTGACGAGCTGTGGGTGTAGAAGGTGACCAGGTGTGGATGTAGAAGGTGACCAGGTGTGGACGAAGAAGGTGGCCGAGAGTTCGTGTAGAAGGTGACCAGCTGTGGGTGTAGAAGGTGACGAGCTGTGGGTGTAGAAGGTGACCAGGTGTGGATGTAGAAGGTGACCAGGTGTGGGTGTAGAAGGTGATCAGGTGGTGGTGTTTTTCATAAAACAAAAAAGGGTGGCACTCGTGTATGCGCCCAATCAAGTATGTTGCCTGTTCAGATGAACCAAATGCCACACAACTCATAAGCAAATTAACTTCTGCTACTCACAACTTATTTATTTTATTTTCGAGAACTGGTGTCGGCCCATTCCAGTGGCAGCTACGTTAAAAATAGGTCATGGTACGTTTGGAGCAAGGGCCTGTGGCGCAACGGATAACGCGTCTGACTACGGATCAGAAGATTCCAGGTTCGAATCCTGGCAGGCTCGGCCAATGCGTTGCTTTATACAAAGATCTGTGATTTTTTTTTCCAAAACATGTCTATGAACTCACGCACAAAGCCGGCCAGATCTAATTTTATGGACGTCATAGCATAAAAACTGTATGGTGCACCCCATCAACTACTTCGAGACCTCTCCACACCGCCCATTACCCACGCATGTACTTTGTCGCCACGTAGTCGCCTGTAATGTGGAACAAACCGGATCAAAAGAACGATCTCAAATGCGCAAGTCTGCATGTGTACTTCCGGTAATTACCGTACCACAAACCGGAAGCAATGGATTCCAGTTGGCCTCCAATTTGTTGGGTACACACAGACTGCTACCTTAGGTCTCTGTGGGGGTTCGGCACGCTGCTTTCAATATAAATGTGATTAAGGGATGGGGGTGGGAAAAGTGGGGGGGGGGGTCAGACTGCTACCTTAGGTCTCTGTGGGGGTTCGGCACGCTGCTTTCAATATAAATGTGATTAAGGAATGGGGGTGGGAAAAGTGGGGGGGGGGGGCAGTGCAGTTATATTAGAGCACAAATGTAAGCCCAAATATTTTTGTTACCGAACAGACGAAGAGATGAAATGTCAGCGAGAACGAAATTGAAAGGCAACGTATCTACAAATGGGAAAGTCATTAACCAAAGAAACGCGTCATCTCTGCCACTGGCTTTTGAGTGATTTTATTTTCTTATTTAGGATTTTATTGATCAATTATTCTGTTGAAAACAGCTAGGTTGTTGTTGTTTTTGTTTTGTTTTTTAAATTCAACAATCCGTTTGCCTTTTCATGGTACCACGAGATGTGTTCCAGTTCATAGTTGGACAATATATTATCTTTATTTTATTGTACTCTCCACACTCAGCAGCACAGTTGGTAGACGGATTCTGATGACACTGAAAGAGATTCCGGTCGCCATTTTGTGTCATTTGCTTATTCGAGATTTCACGTGAATTATCTCCCCCCCCCCCCGCCCCACTTTTCCCCAATCTTTATAGGCCATAACCCCGCTTCAGCTGAGGTGTGCACATAATTGAGGTATCTAGCCTTACAATTGAGGTATCTAGCCACACGAGGTATCTAGCCACACAATTGACGTATCTAGCCACACAATTAAGGTATCTAGCCACACAATTGAGGTATCTAGCTACACAACTGAGGTATCTAGCCACACTATTGAGGTATCTAGCCACACAACTGAGGTATCTAGCCACACTATTGAGGTATCTAGCCACACAACTGAGGTCTCTAGCCACACAATTGAGGTATCTAGAGTTCATCGAACTGAAGATATTCGTTTTGGAAAATTGTCATAGCCAACTAGACACCGAGACACAATGGTGGCGTATGAAGTGGTGTGGAGGGGTGTGCACTACTGCGCACGGGTGTGGAGGGGGCGGTAAGTTCCAGGTAACACATTTTTCTTTTAAATGGAAAGGGGGGGGGGTGCATTTTCGGCCAACGTAAGAGTTTTTTTCGTGGAACGGGGGCTGAAAAATACTCGGCCGACCTCGGGCGGCACTAATCCTAGCTGTGCCACTTTTACACACGCACGCATACATGAAATTAATCTCTATATATAAAGTTGTAAAAATTTACCAAATATCTTCGAAACGAAAATCTCTTTAATACAATATGATGTATAGACATGTGACCAACACACGAAATAAATTACCAAAACATTGTCAAGCCTTGTATAAATCAAAGTTCTCTGTTTCCTTGTATAAATCAAAACCCACTATTTCTTGTCTAAACCAAAGCTCTCTATCTATTTCCTTCTATAAAATAAAGCTCTCTATCTATTTCCTTGTATAAACCAAAGCCCTGTATCTATTTCCTTGTATAAACCAAAGCCCTCTATCTATTTCCTTGTATAAACCAAAGCTCTCTATTTCCTTGTATGCACCAAAGCTCTCTATCTATTTCCAAGTATAAACCAAAGCCCTCTATCTATTTCATTGTATAAACCAAAGCTCTCTATCTATTTCCTTGAATAAACCAAAGCTCTCTATCTATTTCCTTGAATAAACCAAAGCTCTCTATTTATTACCTTGTATAAACCAAAGCTATCTATTTCCTTGTATAAACCAAAGCTCTCTATTTATTACCTTGAATAAACCAAAGCTCTCTATCTACTTCCTTGTATAAACCAAAGCCCTCTATCTATTTCCTTGTATAAACCAAAGCTCTCTATCTATTTCCTTGTATAAACCAAAGCTCTCTATCTATTTCCTTGAATAAACCAAAGCTCTCTATCTATTTCCTTGAATAAACCAAAGCTCTCTATCTATTTCCTTGAATAAACCAAAGCTCTCTATCTACTTCCTTGTATAAACCAAAGCTCTCTATCTATTCCCTTGTATAAACCAAAGCTCTCTATCTATTCCCTTGTATAAACCAAAGCTCTCTATCTATTCCCTTGTATAAACCAAAGCTCTCTATCTATTCCCTTGTATAAACCAAAGCTCTCTATCTATTCCCTTGTATAAACCAAAGCTCTCTATCTATTCCCTTGTATAAACCAAAGCTCTCTATCTATTCCCTTGTATAAACCAAAGCTCTCTATCTATTCCCTTGTATAAACCAAAGCTCTCTATCTATTCCCTTGAATAAACCAAAGCTCTCTATCTACTTCCTTGTATAAACCAAAGCTCTCTATCTATTCCCTTGTATAAACCAAAGCTCTCTATCTACTTCCTTGTATAAACCAAAGCTCTCTATCTATTCCCTTGTATAAACCAAAGCTCTCTGTCGATTTAAAAAAACTAAAACCAAACAGCGTACATCCAACTTCTGTGTTGCAATGCTCCAAGTCCAAGGTTGTCCTGCTCGGTCAGTGCTCAGCGCACCTTAAGTAAATACGGGATAACATGGGGTCGTTCAGGAAATTGTGTCTTCTCAAGGTACGCGAGGTTGCTTAACATCTCGTCCCCCTGGCTACTGCTTCGCCCCCGATACGTTTTATTCATGTCGTGAGATGTGGGGGAGGAGGGTAGGGGGGGAGGCGACTGTCGCCATCCCAGGTGCTGTCGGTCGCCAGAAACGACACTGTCTCCAAGTCTGGCCAATGACGTCTGCTTTCAACCCAGCGGCGTCTCGACAGTGGGGAATGGGACAATGCGTTGGACATTGCTTTTGTGTTTTCGTGACATGTTAGCTTACGTTTTGCTCTACCTATGGGGGGTGGGGGGTCGATACCGCGATTATGGGGTTTCAACTTTGTGTGTGTGTGTGCTCTTAGTCTTAGACGGGTAAATGCAAGGCTGTAAACTTTGGAATAAGTTTCGGTAGCGTTGACTTGGAGAATGTCAGTAATGGCGATGGAAAGGTTTATGACAAACCCATGGGGCACCCGCAGGATAAATTGCATGTCGGTTGAGTTTGTCAGCCAGAGCCTGGAAATTTATTTGGATATAAAAAGAATTGTGTAGATAGAGTTGATTTTTAGTTATTTCCGCAGGCGCCAATGGGCAAATGTGCAAAGAAATGTCAAGTGATTATATTTTGTAATCGATTAGGCGAGGACCTGCGAGATAATTCTTATTCGACGTGGTTAAGCATTTTGCCGCTAAATGCTTGCATTAATTGTTTCAATCAGGGCTAGAGAAAGAAAGACTGCTATGAGGCAACCCTTCCCCAACGACCCCCCTCCCCCACTCCCCCCCCCCAAAAAAACAACAACAACACCAACAAAGAGATAAACAAACAAGCAACAAAAAAATAATGTTTGTTTCAATCAGGGCTAGAGAAAGAAAGACTGCTATGAGGCAACCCTTCCCCAACGACCCCCCCCCCCCCCCCCCCCCCCCCAAAAAAACAACAACAACACCAACAAAGAGATAAACAAACAAGCAACAAAAAAATAATGCTTATTTTTAAAATAATAAATTTTTAAATTTAAATTTGTATTTAACAACTGGATTTAACGTGGATTTCCTGAACCATGCGTTTCCTGTGGCACGAAATGCGTTTCTTCCACCCTACACGATCTTAGGAAGACATCAACCAAAAAATATTTCACAAATCCTTCATCACTACAGACAGTTCACCACTTATGACACACTGCAATAACAAATGGCGATCACACAATGGCGATCTTCTGGCAATAAAAAATAGCGATCACTTAAAGATTTCACTTTTTTCTATTTCTTGTCCTATTTTCAGAATTGTTCTTGCCTTACTGTCCATTTTCTTAATCAAAACTTCAACATACCTTGTTCTACTATTCCCTTCACACACCTATCATCCTACGTCCAATAACTACATTGGGGATACAAAGGGTAGAGGAAAAACTGAAGAAAGACAATAACAAAAAGAATTTAATCACCAGTGTATTAACAAACAACAAAGAAATGAAAGTACGTCAATAAGGATCGATACCGCGATTGGTTTATGAAAAGGACGCATGCCAAACTATAGCTTTCAACTCTAAGCGCATCGTCATTTGAGACAGGTGATCGCGAAATTTCGGTTTAAAAGCTTTAGCACATGATATTGCCGCGGCCTAGAATATTATTCCACTGTTACTACAGTGAACGTGATCGTTTTCCGGCATCCGTTTGTCTCACTCTTTAACTTTTGCTTTGGAAAAATTTATAATGAAGCTCAAAGAGTCTTTTTTTTTTTTTTTTTTACTGCTACGATAGTTGGTGCGAAAATCTCAAGGATTCCCCGATTTGGCGCCGCTGAACAAACCATGAAAACTGCTCAGTGAACGCCATGACGTAGAGTTGAGTCACAACCGGTCATGGAAACGGTACATCCTAGCTACCGCAATTTTTCAAGAAGAGGGGTTGTCGTCTCGGAAATTTTCCGTCGCTCCTGAAGGACAAAGCATGAGAGAGATCGTGCATATACAGTGCGGACAGTGTGGGAACCAGGTGAGTACGTTTCAGAAGCAGATTCACGCCGAGGTGTTTAGCGTAAGCTTTTAGGTAATTTCACTATGAGATTTGGGCAATTTCTGTACTGCACACCAGCACGACAGAGACGTCTGCTCACCATCTGTATACAATATCGCGTATCGCTCTCTCTCTCTCTCTCTCTCTCTCTCTCTCTCTCTCTCTCTCTCTCTCTCTCTCTCTCCCTCTCTCTCTCTCTCTCTCTCTCTCTCTAGTCCATAGCAGTGCAGTTGTTTTTTTTTTAAACAGCTCTTTGTAACATGATTTCGCATTACCGATAAACTATCAACATCAGAATTTTAATATTCTCTCTCTCTCTCTCTCTCTCTCTCTCTCTCTCTCTCTCTCTCTCTCTCTCTCTCTCTCTCTCTCTCTCTCTCTCTCTCTCTCTCTCTCTCTAGTCCATAGCAGTGCAGTTGTTTTTTTTTTAAACAGCTCTTTGTAACATGATTTCGCATTACCGATAAACTATCAACATCAGAATTTTAATATTACAATGACATAATGTTACTAAGTTATGTGTAGCAAGAAATAAAGCTGCATTTCAATATTTCCCATCGATACTAATGAATCATCTTTCTCCGTGGGCTCTGCCGTGCTCCGTTGTTGCTTCTCAGAGAGATAAAGCGAAAAAAATTATTTTTTTCAATGTGTTAAAAGTCATTACTTACACGGAAGAATGGCTTATAACCGTTATCTCTATGATGTAGTGTAGTGTAGCATATCTTTGGATCAATCGAAGAAAACGCCTTGGCTTAAGTGCAAGTCACATAGTAAGGAATCTTTAAAGGATGTGTCTCATTTGCTTGTTATGGATTACGGCAGCTATTTAATTCGTTTGGGGAGGTTGGTAAAGTTGGTAGGCGATTTAAACAACAAAATTAGGCTCGAGATAAGTTTGGGTCAAGGCGTGTCCTAAAATTTGAAAACAAATTTCGTAAGCTAGACCCCTAGCCGTAAGGAATCAATGTTTATTTGTTGGTGTTGTTGTTTGTAACGTTTTAATAGTCTTAGTCAAGGTTTAAGCCTGCAAGACGAAGATTGTTTGTCTTTTTAAAGAATTTTACGTGCCATGTTAAGTGGGGATCACCTTGTCACGAAGGAAACTTCGCTCTCCAGTGGTAATTTAAAAACAATGACTGTGAGAGATACAGCTCAGGAAGAAACTCGTCAATCGAGAATATATTACTAAAACCGATTCGTTCTCATTTCAGTGATTCAAAAAGATTACCCAGGGAACAATCTGGGGCATGGGTCGTGCGTTGATCTGCATTATATGCGCAAACAAAACATTGATTACGTAAAATAAAAATCTTCTTTATTGACGAACTGCACATTCGTGGGTAATATCTAATCTACGAAGCATTCGTCATATTTTGTCATGCCTGAAAAGAAAATATTTAGGTCTCTTCTTCTTCTATATATTAAGGGCCCACCATCAATGTATTGATCGTTATGGCTCCTGTGTATGTAGAGGGATTTGTAAGGTTTTTCTATTCACACTAACACCGACACAACCGAGCCCTATTCTATCACTGGTTCTACTTTACCGTCTATCTCAGATCGGTGCCAAATTTTGGGAGGTTCTGTCAGACGAGCACGGAATCGACCCAACAGGCACGTATCATGGGGACTCTGATCTGCAGCTGGAGCGAATCAACGTCTATTTCAACGAGGCGACAGGGGGCAAGTATGTCCCCAGAGCAGTGCTGGTGGACCTCGAGCCCGGTACCATGGACAGCGTGCGATCTGGACCATTCGGACAGGTGAGTGGATGCTATCGAATGTGGTTAGTATATTTGGTGTCTGGTTGTGTTGTTTTATTCAACTGCTTGAAGATCAACGTTAGAGAGGCGTTGACTATTTTAGGACTAAGCAATTCATAATAATTGATTTTGAGTTAAGGCTAATTAATTTGTTTACTTGAAATTTAAAAAAAATAATAATTAAAATTGGCCCCTACTCTCAACAGATTTATCGTCCCGACAATTTCATCTTCGGGCAGTCCGGTGCAGGCAACAACTGGGCAAAAGGCCACTACACTGAGGGGGCTGAGCTTTGTGACTCGGTGCTGGACGTGATCAGGAAAGAAGCGGAGAGCTGCGACTGTTTGCAAGGCTTCCAGCTGACACAATCCTTGGGCGGAGGGTCGGGCTCAGGTAGGCATTCAATCAGTGATAGGGGAGTACCACGTTATCTTGAGCAAACTTCAAAGGCTATATAGCACTTTAATATACCCCAGCTTTACAATATCCTATTTTAGTTCCATTTTTAGAAGTCTTAATCTGTTTTATTTTCTATTGCCCACCCCCACCCCCAAATTTAGCCCGATTTAAACAATAAATAATTTTTTTTTTTTTTTTTTAAATTTAAATAAAATTTACCGAAAAAAAATTAAATAAGCTTACAGTCGCTTGGTACATGGGGAACTAGACAAAATAAAGAAGTTTAATGATGCCCGGAATTGGAGTAGGAAAGAAATAAATTGTTTTATTTTCTAGTGCCCACCCCCAACCCCAAATTTAACCCGATTTAAACAATAAATAATTTTTTTTTTTTTTTTTTAAATTTAAATAAAATTTACCGAAAATAAATTAAATAGGCTTACAGTCGCTTGGTACATGGGGAACTAGACAAAATAAAGAAGTTTCATGATGCCCGGAATTGGTGTAGGAAAGAAATAAATTGTTTCATTCTTTAAGGGCATCTAATTCTGTACGTTCTTTAAGCATTGCTTTGGATATTCCCGAAATTTCATACAATTTAAATATTTGCATTATTTTCTATAACTAAATCGAGGCCTAGAAGAAATCCAAATGAGCCAAATGGAACTTTGCAACTCATATTTGTACAGTCGCCTTGTTGAACCTATAGGTTATAAATGTGTTTGGTAATTTCTTTCCCAGGCATGGGGACACTGGTCATCAGTAAGGTACGAGAGGAGTACCCTGACCGTATCATGAGCACGTATTCCATTGTCCCCTCACCAAAGGTCTCCGATGTGGTTGTAGAACCTTACAATGCTACGCTGTCCGTACATCAGGTCTGTTGCCTTTTTAAACATCCATTACCGCCCGAAATGATTAGCACATTTTGTTTTGGTTTTTTTCCATTTTTTTATAGACACACATTTTCAATTAACGGATGAAAATTGGATGGATTCCAGGGTGGCAAGCTAACCAATAAACAGATTTTAAGGGAACATAAATCATTAGTAAAACATTAGTAAAAGAGACTCATTTAGAACGGCAACTCACTCACGGATCCTAGCCAGTCCTTTGCATGAGTTTGGTGATCAAAAATAGAAAGCACAGAGATACTATATTCTAGACTTATGTGATTCACGAAGGCCGACTTTCTTAAGCCAACATTGAGTTCTCCTTGTGTAAAGGTTTGTTTCTTCAACACCTTGAGTGACACTAGAGCCATCAGTAAACGCTCCTGTCAATCACATCCAATAAAATAGGAATAATAACGTTACAATCGCACGTTTCAGAGTCCAAGATTAAGATGAGTTAATATTGCAGATCTCAAACCGCCCATATCATTTAACCAACTGGTATTTTCTTGTATCCAGTGGTTCTTAAAAGATTTGCCATACGAATTACCTTTTAAAATGTGATTTTTTAAAAAGATATTCTTTGAGTTGAATCAAATGTTATGTCATCTCTTAAATTTGTTTTTTTATTTTATTTCTTATCTAACAATTTAATTTACTTTTCATTTTCATAATGTCGAAAAAAAAATAGCTGGTAGAAAATACGGATATGACGTACACAATCGACAACGAGGCTCTCTACGACATATGCTTTCGTACGCTGAAGCTCACCACGCCCACGTACGGGGATCTGAACCACCTGATCTCAGCCACCCTGTCTGGCACCACTACCTGCCTTCGGTTCCCAGGTCAACTCAACTCGGATTTAAGAAAATTGTGTGTCAACATGGTGCCCTTCCCTCGACTGCACTTTTTCATCCCAGGTTTCGCACCTCTTACTTCTCGTGGATCTCAACAGGTAAGTCGTTTACAACTGTAATACTAGGTGATAGGTGAGTCCCTAGAGCAGCGGTTCTCAACCTGTGGGTCACGACCCCTTTGTCGACTAAGACCATCGGAAAACACATATTTATGAAGTAGCAACGAAAATAATTTTATGGTTGTGAGTTACGACAACATGAGGGACTGTATTTAAAGGGTCGCGCATTAGGAAGGTTGATAACCACTGCCATAGAGTGATATAAGCATATGTAGCCCTTGACACCAGTGTGATTTTAACATGTTTCAGCCCGTGTCCTATCGTGTTATTGGTTAAATTTCAGCCTTTGCCTCTCGTGTTGTATGGGCATATATCAACCCTTGCCCCTATAATGGTGTGGACCCTAAACCCGTGGTGCAAAGACAAGTGCATCTAAGATTCATATCTTTGTTATTCAACAGTTAGAATGATATAGTCTATCAGTAAAATATTTTTCAAGTAATGTTTTTTTTTTTTTTTTTAATGTTCAAACTCAGGTCAAACCCCAAAACCTTGGCACAACAGCTCCAAATGTTTAGGACTACATTTTAACATTCCCTGGGACAACTAAGTATTTGCACAGTATTATCAGTAAAATATTTTTCAAGTAATGTTTTTTTTTTTTTTTTAATGTTCAAACTCAGGTCAAACCCCAAAAACTTGGCACAACAGCTCCAAATGTTTAGGACTACATTTTGACATTCCTTGGGTCAACTAAGTATTTGCACAGTACAATCCTGTCTACTGGACCCTATTCTAAAATTCAAATCAGCCATCGTGACTAGTAACACCATACCAGTGATTGCGAAACTTGTAGTGACAGAGTTCTCAAACTGCAACTCAAACCCCACTTGTGTATCGCTAAGTACCCCACATTGCCTTTAAACCAGAGCAATGAGTTCTTAGATTTAAAATAATAAAACAACGCCATATTCGCTAACCGATTTAGATTCAGCCAACCGGCTGCGACACGCGTGCCATATATTCCACCCCTCCTTACCCCCCCCCCCCCACAACTGTGCTTGATAGTTACTGCTGCTCTTTGTACCCACACATATTTTCACCGAGGGCTTGCTTTCAACGTTTAAATTAGTCGAAATATACAGATGTCCCCAGTGTTAAAGATACATTGGAAAAGGATAGAAGTGATAACTGAAGTGAAGGCCATGAAAATTTGTATTGATAAAACGGTTGAACTATGAATATAGTCCATGGCTGAATAGGTCCAGTTGATCATAAGCATACTGTCCATGGCTGAATAGGTCCAGTTGATCATAAGAATACTGTCCATGGCTGAATAGGTCCAGTTAATCATAAGAATCCTGTCCATGGCTGAATAGGTCCAGTTGATCATAAGAATCCTGTCCATGGCTGAATAGGTCCAGTTGATCATAAGAATACAGTCCATGGCTGAATAGGTCCAGTTGATCATAAGAATCCTGTCCATGGCTGAATAGGTCCAGTTGTTCATAAGAATACAATCCGTGGCTAAATAGGTCCAGTTGATCATAAGAATACAATCCATGGCTGAATAGGTCCAGTTGATCATAAGAATACTGTCCATGGCTGAATAGGTCCAGTTGATCATAAGAATCCTGTCCATGGCTGAATAGGTCCAGTTGTTCATAAGAATACAATCCATGGCTGAATAGGTCCAGTTGATCATAAGAATACAATCCATGCCTGAATAGGTCCAGTTGATCATAAGAATACAGTCCATGGCTGAATAGGTCCAGTTGATCACAAGAATACAGTCCATGGCTGAATAGGTCCAGTTGATCATAAGAATACAGTCCATGGCTGAATAGGTCCAGTTGATCATAAGAATGAATACAATCCATGGCTGAATAGGTCCAGTTGATCATAAGAATACAGACCATGGCTGAATAGGTCCAGTTGATCATAAGAACGAATACAATCCATGGCTGAATAGGTCCAGTTGATC
>CAXITT010000088.1:1646560-1661289 GCA_964033795.1 Lymnaea stagnalis | reverse complement strand
TGAATAGGTAGAGTCGATCATAAGTATGAAGACCATCGATGAATAGGTAGATTCAATTATAAGTAAGAATACAATCCATGGCTGAATAGGTCCAGTTGATCATAAGAATACAGTCCATGGCTGAATAGGTCCAGTTGATCATAAGAATGAATACAATCCATGGCTGAATAGGTCCAGTTGATCCTACTGTTGTCCATTTAAAGCCGGCACTGTCCAAAATCAAAATTAACAATTTTGTATTTCCAGTACCGAGCCATCACCGTCCCAGAGCTGACCCAGCAGATGTTTGACGCCAAGAACATGATGGCCGCATGCGACCCAAGGCATGGACGTTACCTTACCGTAGCTTGCATCTTCAGGGGGCGCATGTCCATGAAAGGTACTGTCTTGATGGACTGTCATTTTAATAAACTGTTCAGTTAGCTTCCCCCCCCTCCCCCCAACTTTTATCTAAATATTCTTTTTTTCTTTTACTTAAAAAAAGTGACCTTATCCACTTTCTCTAAGTAGTGATTGTTTTCACAAACGTTAGATGGAGTTTACAATAATTAAAGACTGATGCAACCTGTCCCTGTCCCCCCCCCCCTTTTTTTTTCCCGGGTTAGTGTCAGAGTGGTTGTCAGCTCTCAAAAACGTAGTTTCAAGCCCCAAAGAGTCGTTTGGTAAATTTGAAGAAGAAAAAAAAAGAGGGGGGGGGGGGGTACAATCAATACAGGAAATCTACTCAGCTACTTACCTGATTAGATATATTACCATAAAGAAATCTGCAAGTTTTTGATGAAGAATCCAGTTGATCATAAGAATCCTGTCCATGGCTGAATAGGTCCAGTTGATCATAAGAATACTGATTTTGATGAAGAATTTCGTTCTTATTCGATCGATTTCTTACGACGATAAAGTGCGATCATTTTTTTTACTGGAAGCACCCCAATTATTATTTTAAATTAAAAATAAGCCAAACCAATGAAAAAACTCCTGACGATTTTTTTTTAGGCTCCTCGTAGGGCCGTAGTCTTAGGCTTAAAAATATAGTTATTTTGGCGAAAGCGTAGGGTAAACAGGTCTGCTGATAAATGTATTATAATTGTTGCTTCTGCCCCTCTGCAAACGATTTGAAAGCGATGATTTTTTATTATCCTGTTTTGAATGGCGTCAATTTATTTTATTATACATTTGTTTGGCCTCCCTCCAGAGGTGGATGAACAGATGCTGAATGTTCAGAACAAGAACTCTTCCTACTTCGTCGAGTGGATCCCAAGCAACGTAAAGACGGCTGTCTGCGACATTCCACCAAGAGGTCTCAAACTGGCTTCCACATTTATCGGCAACACAACCGCCATTCAGGAACTCTTCAAGCGGGTAGCCGAACAGTTTACAGGTAAGCATTTCAAACAAATATTTATGGGAACAACGTTGTGCGGTGGCCTGTGCTGTTTTTATGGCAGTTGTTTTTTTGTGTTTTTTTTACTGAAACCATAAATGCCCAATACAGTCCAGCATTGGTGTGGGTTGGTCTTTTTGTCTAAGTTTTAAAACTTAAATACAACACCCCCCCCCCCCCCAAAACCCCTTTTTTATGGGTGTTTTTTTTTTGTGTTTTTTTTACCGAAACCATAAATGCCCAATACAGTCCAGCATTGGTGTGGGTTGGTCTTTTTGTCTAAGTTTTAAAACTTAAATACAACACCCCCCCCCCCCCCAAAACCCCCAAGTCCAGTGATGTGTAGCAGGATTTCTTAACTAGGCCCACATGAAACACCATTTCTGATCTAGGGTCCAATATTTAAAAAAAAATAAATATTGACATACCCTGATGTATAGGAGAGCTTTTCATTTACATTTCATTTTCTCCCTCTCCGCCCCTCCTCCATGTCTGTCTACATTATACATCTTTATTTACTTTGACCGACCCTGTCTTTAAAGCTGCACATAATTCTATCAGCCATTTTCACACAAATAACATATCTCTTACGTTTCCATTTCTTTCGTTTTCTCATCTCCTCATACATTCTCTTCTCCTCATACATTCTCTTCTCCTCATACATTCTCATCTCCTCATACATTCTCTTCTCCTCTTCATGTTTTCGCCCTTCTGTTACAAGAGACGCATTTAACTCAAACAGAAGACCTCTACCTCAAGGCCGTGGGATAAGTCCTCAATTAGCTTCTAAGCGTCGTAGGCCTATATACAATGTTAACGCCACTCTCCCATTTGCCAACATCTGTCTCATGTTCTTCCATCAGCCATGTTCCGACGAAAGGCTTTCTTGCACTGGTACACCGGCGAAGGGATGGACGAGATGGAGTTCACGGAAGCAGAGTCCAACATGAACGACCTGGTGTCGGAGTATCAGCAATACCAAGACGCCACGGCGGAGGAGGCAGGAGAAGCTGAGGAGGAAGAGGAGGAGGAGACCGCTTAAAAAATAAAAAGATGATGTGGGGGTGATCTGGGTAATTGAGAAGAGAGAATTAAGCCCCTTTAATGTCGTCTGAAAAGTGACGTGGGAAAAACAAAATGTCCGACACAACCCATTGGTTTTTTTGAAGCCTCTCGCCATCAAAGAATGAAACAAGGATGTCACATCATTGAAAATAAATCAATCTAAATCGCTTATGCGGAAATTATTTTAATATATACACATATACATACCAAAGTTGGCTACAGTGAGTCTCAAACAGTTAACAGGGGTTTAATTCTTTAACACATCCGCCTGGACGCTCGAGAACAAATTTTTGGCTGCGAAACGCAACTTTTGAATGTTTTAACATCCCAGTTCTTGTTTTTCAAGAAACATTTTTTTTTAAAATGAACAAGTACTCAATCACTCAAGCGCCGATACAGGTAACCAGTACACAAAAGAAGAGTCATTGCTTTGTCAACAATAAAGTCTCAGCATTCAAGGACGAGTCCAAGGTGACAACTAGGATCTGCTGGCGTCACCGGGTGACCATCGTGTGTTGGTCATCCTGCATAGAGTTTGTGACCTCGCCTCGCGTCATAGATCAAGGTGGTGCCAGATTGTGGTCGAGACGAGTCACGCATCACCTGGCACGCCCTACAGGAATATTCGAATCCCCTGTGGCCAGAGTTCAGAAAAAAACACAACAGAACATTACATAACAAATACAAAGTAGGTCATTAAAAAATATATATACTTAACACATGCTTATGTTTTTTGCCTTCTGAAAATTGAATGTAATTTTTATGTATTTATTTATTTATCATTTATAATACTAATACTAATGTTCTTAACTGATGCCCAAGAGAATGCGTTATGGCGAATTCGAACATCGCAAGTGGTGATCTGTGGTTAGGAGAAACGTCCCAAATACACCCTAAAGCTGAAAGCCTCATTAAGCGCGTTGTGCATATTAACACGGACACTAGGGATTAATCGGCAACAGATGGAGCATCAGGGCACCCCTTAATACGCAGTTAGAATCCACGTCAATACCTTTTCATTCAAAGCCGATTACATAATATATAATATAACTTGTATAATAACTATGATATATGCATTTTTTATACATTTAAATATTACGTACATGTCATACAACACCTCAACACATCTCTTAAATAAGGTACAGTACAGTACAAATAGATATTTACCAGATATAGCCCGCCAAGCATTGCTGACAGCAATGCGTGAACTTCCCATCTAGTAAAGTTACTGACAAAACATGAACTCAAGTAACTTAAATATAGAATCCCAATTTGCCCCCCCCCCCCCCCCCCCCACAAATGTTACGTCACTGCAAATTTTTTTATTTCACGCCCATAAACTATATTAAATATTTTGATTTCCCAAACACTTTTAAACAGAATATTTTTTTTACACAATATTTAGTTTGTGACAATTTAATTTCCGTAAAAGGAAATATTACGCACCAAATGCAGTTGCGTTATTTAATTAAAAAATATATATTATATGTAGCGTAGTTATCAGAAATTATATTTTGCGCGCTAGTGAACTCATTATTGAACTTGAACCATACGTTCTTTCAAAAATATAGAATTATTGTTTGTGATACACTCTCAATACCAAATACACCGAATAGAAAGCAGCCAGAAATGGAAGCAGTCCACGAGTCACACTAGGAGCGTAATATATGTAAGAGATTTTACGCTATTGACATTATTAGCAATATCAAATAAAACCAGTACGCCTAACTTAAGCTAAGTCGCTTGTAACCTTAAGAATCTAAGCCAGACCCTTTTAACTCCACTACTTGCCCTCAATTGTGGATGATAAGATTAAGATTCGCGTCAGAATATCCTTTTAAAAGGATCTATTAGTTTTAGCGATGAATTTCAAGAAACCCTGGTTCTCTCCACCACTCTCTCTCTCGTGCGATCATGTAACATAGCCTCCGTGCCGGCTCGCCACTAGTCCTGGATCGCTAAGTAGACATGGCTATACGAGGTCAAGTTTGCGATGATGGCTTAAGCCGAAAGACCTATTGACGCCTCCAACCCCCCCCCCCCCGGGGCCCGCGCCAACCCACCTCCCCCCGCACAGTTGATTTATTTCCAGGTGATAGACAAGCATTGGAAGACAGGGGCGAGGCTGAGCTCTGTCCACAAAGGCGGCGTATGACATGGGCGTGGTCATGGTGGATCACCAAGAAGTGGTGTTTAGTTTGAGTCCGTTTTACACTAACCCCAAAGAATGTTGCCTTGCAAATGCTGCCATGTCCAGTGTCTTGACAGACGTCTTGCCGTTTTTATTTTTTATATAGGATCGGTCGTCAAAGTCGCTTGAAAAGTGTGCAAGTGGTGATGTGATGGTGTTGTGGTGATGTGGTGACGTGGCGATGTGGTGGAGTGGTGTTGTGGTGACCTGGCGACGTGGTGACGTGATGTTGTGGTGATGTGGTGACATGGTGATGTGGTGTTGTGGTGATGTGGTGATGTGGTGACGTGAAGATGTTGTGACGTGGTGATGTGGTGTGTTGAGTGATAGGTATAGATCCAACTGAACACCATGTGATACAGGGAGATGGTGTGTTGAGTGATAGGCATAGATCCAACTGAACACCATGTGATACAAGGAGATGGTGTGTTGAGTGATAGGCATAGATCCAACTGAACACCATGTGATACAAGGAGATGGTGTGTTGAGTGATAGGCATAGATCCAACTGAACACCATGAGATACAGGGAGATGGTGTGTTGTGGATATATTGGGATTCAGGGTATAAATCCTAAATTTCATCACAGGATACATGTGATGTGGGATGGTGGGGGGTATAGGGTATATTTATAACTGTGCGCCAAATAACACAGAGTCATATGTCATGTGATGGGTGGGACTACATAGACTTACTTAACAAAACTAATATCCAGTCATTTACCCCACTTGCCATACAATGGTACAGACATTTCTGACTTAAAATTAAAGGTTTTTATATAATTTTGGACACCTATGTATTACGCTCTCCACTTCAATATTGCTCAGGCGTACTGTCTGCTATATAATAATAATAATAATAAGGGGTCTTATATAGCGTGGTACCCCAGCCTAGGGCTGTGCCCACCGCGCTGTACATAAAAATTTTATCAAAAGAGACATAATCATGACATTAAAATAAAATACATTTATGAAATAAAGAACAGCAATGTATATTGACCCACCCCACCACATAACTTTTACAAGACAAACCATGGACGGCAGCCAGCAAGATCGTTTATTGGTCAGAGGAGGGGAATCAGTCAGGTAGTATAATTTAAAAAGATATGTTTTGAGTGCAGTTCAATGAAATATGTCTACCCCCCTGTTTATTATTTTACCATGTTTATCTCGAGCTCTAGAGAGTACAGTTCTTTCATTGACCAACAACCTCTTTGTTGTCCCGCCCCCTCTAGGCACCAAGCCGCGACCGTGGCTTTTGCCACAGCAGCAAGTCACAGTCTCTCAAAATCAAGCCCGTCATATCCATTGACAAACTGGCACGTATTTGCTGTATATACCCCTTGACTCGTATATATATATACCGGTATATATATATAGTGTAATCAAGTATTGGGACATAATTTATTACAAATTTTATGTTATTTGTATGGACAAGCACGGTTTTGGTGTCAATTTATACATTTAAATCTCATTAGGTGACGCCAAATTTTTTATCCAACTTCCGGAATCCATGTTGGACGAGTGAACCTGGAAACGTCACCCTGTGCCTACCTTATTTCTATATTGCAGGTGCAGTACATTTCGAAACATATATTACCAATTTTTTTTTTACTGTAATAGTTCAACAAACATGTGATTGCTCAGTTGCTGTTGACCCAATACTATGTTCTTAAAGGAGGGAAAATTGGAGGTCCCCCCCCCTCCTCCAAGCAATGTCGTAGGTAGGGTAAATGCCAGTGGATGTGGTGGAACAAGAGACGAAAATACGCCCCCCCCCCCAATATATAGAAAAAGGACCTGGGGGGGGGGGGGGGGGGGGAGGGGACGCATGTCAACGTATTAACACACAAAATTAATTTTGCGCACCACGATGCGTGGCGGTGCGGCTGACATGTGACACTTCTCCAAGTCAGCTCTCAAAGTTAATCCTGGTTACCAAATCGCCTGGGGGGAAACATGGAGGACAACTCCTGTACAAGGAGGGCAACTCTGATGTGGTTTAAGTTGATATCAGTGGGAAAAGGGGGGGGGGGATCTTCACGCAAGTATGGCAGTAATCCCGAGTCAACAGCCGCACGTTAAACAATCCTTTGTAACTTTTTTACAGACACGGCGTCAAACTCAGGGCCTGTCCTTGTGGTTGAGAGTCAAACTCAGGGCCTGTCCTTGTGGTTTAGAGTCAAACTCAGGGCCTGTTTTGTGGCTTAGAGTCAAACTCAGGGCCTGTTTTGTGGTTTAGAGTCAAACTCAGGGCCTGTTTTGTGGTTTAGAGTCAAACTCAGGGCCTGTCCTTGTGGTTTAGAGTCAAACTCAGGGCCTGTTTTGTGGCTTAGAGTCAAATGTTTTGTGGTTTAGAGTCAAACTCAGGGCCTGTTTTGTGGTTTAGAGTCAAACTCAGGGCCTGTCCTTGTGGTTTAGAGTCAAACTCAGGGCCTGTTTTGTGGTTTAGAGTCAAACTCAGGGCCTGTCCTTGTGGTTTAGAGTCAAACTCAGGGCCTGTTTTGTGGTTTAGAGTCAAACTCAGGGCCTGTTTTGTGGTTTAGAGTCAAACTCAGGGCCTGTTTTGTGGCTTAGAGTCAAATGCTATTTAAAAAAAGCACACACACACATACAAACAAAAAACATCCCCCCTCCCCAAGTCGCATGCTCTGGTTTGCATAGAGCAGGGGTGGGCAAACTTTTTGTGCTGAGAGCCACATTGACAAATGTAAAGCTATTGGGGGGCGGCATGTGTATTATGTCCAATTTTTACATGTCGATAAACATTTCTCTATATTTAAATCGGTAAATTCACATGACAAAAGTCAAGGACTGTACAAAAACAAGAAGAAGAAAGTTAGAAAGAGATTTGATCAAAAATGTTAAAACAATCTTAACGGTACATTCAATTCTGTAAAATTCCTAAAAAGAACTTAAAAACAAAGAAATTGTTTGTATTTCTAAATTAATTTCGAGGGCCGCATACTATCGTATAATATCGCATGCCGCCCGCGGGTCGTAGTTTGCCCACCCCTGGCTTAGAAAATGGTTTAGAAAATGTGTTATTTTCAGTTGTCAAGATGCTCACCAGGGAGACATTATGTATTGCATCTTTTGATAGCTTTCATGATCTGCTACGGAGTTCAAATAGGATTCTTCTGGCTACATATGGAGAGCCTTGCCTTTCACCAACTCTTTACTAGTTTTGTGTGATTGCTGGGTTAATACTAATACAAAATGCAAATAAGGAGTGGATCTCAAACTGAAACCAGCCAAAGAGCTGCACGCTGGCATTTGAGGTGGCGCTGAGACCTTAAATAAGAGCACAAATATTATCTTTAAAGCTTATTTATAGTGTCTGATTCTCTCACTCGTGGTACACATCAGTTCGTGTGCCACAGGACAAACCTTGTAGACCGCAAGTCCAGTATTGGTGGACTAATCGGAAAGCTTTGTTTGATGAACGGCAAGCTTTGTGTGATGAAAGGCAAGCTTTGTATGATGAACGGCAAGCTTTGTGTGATGAACGGAAAACTTTGTGTGATGAACGGCAAGCTTTGTGTGATGAACGGAAAACTTTGTGTGATGAACGGAAAACTTTGTGTGATGAACGGCAAGCTTTGTGTGATGAACGGCAAGCTTTGTGTGATGAACGGCAAGCTTTGTGTGATGAACGGAAAACTGTGTGTGATGAACGGAAAACTTTGTGTGATGAACGGAAAACTTTGTGTGATGAACGAAAAACTTTGTGTGATGAACGGCAAGCTTTGTGTGATGAACGGCAAGCTTTGTGTGATGAACGGCAAGCTTTGTGTGATGAACGGAAAGCTTTGTGTGATGAACGGCAAACTTTGTGTGATGAACGGCAAACTTTGTGTGATGAACGAAAAACTTTGTGTGATGAACGGAAAACTTTGTGTGATGAACGGCAAACTTTGTGTGATGAGCGGCAAGCTTTGTGTGATGAACGGAAAGCTTTGTGTGATGAACGGAAAGCTTTGTGTGATGAACGGCAAGCTTTGTGTAATGAACGGCAAGCTTTGTGTGATGAACGGCAAGCTTTGTGTGATGAACGGCAAGCTTTGTGTGACCGCCAGTGAACACCCCTTGAACTAAAGCAGAATACAACAATTAAAAAGTCAAAAGGTTCAGAGATTTGTTCACACGATTTCATTGTTCTTTTGAACACTCCAATTATAAACCGATTTAACAGGTCGCTGTCTTTTTTCCGCAACAAGACTGCTGGAAGGGAACAAAGGTTCTCCAAAAGGTTGTTTGCTTTTTTAAAAAAAAAATATTAGATAAGCGGAAATGTTTCCGAGGATCCTAGCAGCCCTGGTGCTCAATTTTCCCAACCCCTTGTTGACTTGTCAAAGTAAGGATTATGCTGGAATACCTCAACTTATGAGAACTACAAGTCTTTGTCTAGTTCTCTCATTGTCTCTTTATCGGTTCGAAAAACACCTTTGTCCCAGAATTACATACTGTAAAATACATCATGACGATGACACATGGAAGGTGCTGAGAAATTTATCCTTGATTACAAAGTCTCACTCCAGGAGAAGACAAAGTTATTGTGATTTAAATTTTATTGTATCATTGATGCACGCATGTATTGAAACGTGCATCGGTGAGTCATTTGTCCAATACCTCTCGGTGGAGTCCCGTGTCAATTACCTCCCGGTGGAGTCCCGTGCCTATTACCTCTCGGTGAGTCACGTGTCTATGACCCCACGGCCACATCTCAATAATTTGTAGCAACCCCGAGGTTGGAGTATAATATTTTCAGTTTTCAAAAGGCATCATACTCTGAACAAACACAACTTTTTATCGTTTGAGCTAAACCACCGATACTCTCCTTATGTCAAACTCTCTCCCCATCAATTGTTTCCTTATCAGATTCTCTTCTCAAACTGTCTCCTTGGGGGCATTTATAATTTCGATCATACTAATATGCACGTTCGAAAAATTGACACACCCATAGCGACAATAATTTAAGACCTAAATTCCCTCCCCCCCCCCCCCCCAAAAAAAAAATCCCAAACCAACGCCTCACCCAATAGATCAAAGAGGACTTTGTATGATAATGTAGAGACCAGCTAGGCTACAGCAAACCGTTTGAGTCGTCTTTGATCTCTCCAAATTCCATTATCCCTTGTGTGTTTGATCTCCCCAAACTGGCCCGGCGCAATTATTAGACAGTCTGTACTAGGAGGAGGAACATTAACTACGGTTTGCCTCAGCTTGGCTGTCAGCCGGTGGATCTCAAACTGAAATAAACGCGGGAAGTCAGTCATATGTGATGTTGGCCCACACGCACGTAACTGTGAAGGGTGACCATTGACATTTAGGGCTATTTAGACAAAAAATTGATAATTCTTCATCGGGACGGTCAGCTGCTGTAGTGATGGTCATTTGGTTGATTTTGGACACTGGGATCGTCTACTGAATGAATATTGTCTCAAAATGACGTAAACGTGTCCAGTGGAATGCATGTTGAACCATTCATCGATTTCTAGATAATAGAATATATTCATTATATGTGTTAAATTTCAATGTGTAAATGCGGGGAAAAAAAAAAAAAAAAAGGGGGGGGGGGGGGGGGGGGAGATTTAAGGAGAATGTTCCTAGTTTAAGATCGAATCCATTGGTGTTCATAAAATGATTCAAGTTCTTAAGTTGAAGACAAATCACTAGCCACTCACTAGCACCGCTCGCCCTGGGAACCATTGGTCAAATCTAACAAGCCTTTCAAAGTGAACCAATTCAGTTAGCGCATGGCTGACAGTTGTGTTGTGTTCATTAAACCGACTCAAATTTCTGTTAAAAATATCTTTAAATATCTATACATCTAGCCATTACCGGTACTGCTAAGGTAAGGATTTATGACGTCATTCCGCGGTTTGTTTTACCAGGCCCAAAAAATAAGATTATAGATAGTGTAATCCACCAGTTTAGTCGTACGCACCATTGGACGTTCATGTCATTGTCATTCAGGTACGACACGGCTCTTTAATATGATTAACATTGAGGCCGCTAATGTTTTTGAGTTTGAAAAGGTTGCACTTTGATGGCATGGTCTTGTTAATCTTTCTCTCAAACAAATGAACAACTCGTTTGTGGTCTATTGTAACTGTATCCTCTTAAACAATTTGTTGGTTTTTTTAATCAGCGTATTTGAAATGTAAACCAAAAAAATTTAGATTAGATTAACCGAATGATTAAAGCAAATCATCTTTTGTTGAGCTTTTTCGTTTTTTTTTTTTTTTTTTAATCCTATGCATTAATGATTTTTTTTTCCATAACAACCCAATCTTGTAATCTGAGAAACAGGAACGTAGCCATGAAGGAGCCGGTACTTTGCAGCGTAACTCTAGATAAAAGAGCATTGAGTGCATGTCTTACATGTGACGCATGTGACTTGTAATAAATAGAGCATTTCTAATGACATGGCCTGTGTTAAACTAGAGAGAGGCGTCATTGAGAATACACTTGTTATGTGTTACCAAAGCTGATTTAATCTTCTGTTCAGCGATAATATGATTTAATCTTGTGTTTAGCGATAATCTGGTTTAATATTGTATTTAGCTATCATCCGATTTGCTCTCTAATCTAGAGATTATCAGATCAATATTGAATTTAAATAGCATCTTTTTTTGTTCTGTAGCATTGCTTCTCTATTCCACACCATCAATCCATCCCTCTGGCGCGACAGCTCACGTAGGGCTTTGACCTGCCTCATCAATCCTTCCACTCAGACCTGAAGCTTTTCTTTTCCTTCCTTGGTTGTCCAGCTGCTGTAGATCCCTATCCACATGCTCCATCCATCTAAGCCTTGGTCTGCCTTTGGGCCGTTTTCCTCTGGGGTTAGGTGGTGTATCCTCTTCGCACCTCTGTCATTTGGCATTCCTTGTAACTGTCCAGCGTAGCCTGCCTTTTTATTATTGAGGCAACTAGTGTGGGATCCTGATATAGACTAATATGCCATTCTGGTTTTCTACTATATTACATTACACTACACTATAATAGTTGAATATGGAATAGAACATATTTTTTTTTAAAATTGCTAAGATGCATGGTTTTGCGAAATTTATCAGACATTGCAATTTATTTAAATTATTCTGTATATATATTTATAAAGCGATGAACTGGATTATAGTCAATATTTCTCTAGATTCTTTCTTTGAATGTTCGATTAGTTTGTTTTCTCCAAAGTCGGTTAATTTCTTTCTTTGAATGTTCGATTAGTTTGTTTTCTCCAAAATCGGTTAATTTCTTTCTTTGAATGTTCGATTAGTTTGTTTTCTCCAAAATCGGTTAATTTCTTTCTTTGAATGTTCGATTAGTTTGTTTTCTCCAAAATCGGTTTATTTCTTTCTTTGAATGTTCGATTAGTTTGTTTTCTCCAAAATCGGTTAATTTCTTTCTTTGAATGTTCGATTAGTTTGTTTTCTCCAAAATCGGTTAATTTCCTTCTTTGAATGTTCGATTAGTTTGTTTTCTCCAAAATCGGTTAATTTCTTTCTTTGAATGTTCGATTAGTTGGTTTTCTCCACATCGTTTAAGTTCTTTCCGTCAAAGGAACATTTCAATGAACGTCATGAGTTTGTTTTCATACCATATAAGGGCGTTCCACTCATTAACAAGATAACACAACTCTCAACCCCTTTAACATGCCGGACACATGAGTTATCTGTTCACACCATTCAACTTGTTAAAGATCCATTTTTAGTCAACTCCCTAACATTTAAAAGTTCGAATGTGGTCATTTTAGCTAACTTCCTACCTAGTTACATTTAAAAAAAAAAAAGTTATTAAAAAAAAAAGAACAAACAAAAAAATGCTGACTAAAAACTAATGCAAAAAATTCATAGGCATGTCATAGGTATTTGCCAAAGTGATGTTGTCGTGATTTGCCTGGATACTTAAAAAGAAAAAAAGGAACCCGGGCAGACCATGCCTTACACAACGACAGTTAACATTTAGTGCTACAGGCGGGCAAGGTTTCCCATTAATTTAAATGTTAAAAAAAAGGTACCCTACTTATCCTAAGCTGAACCTACGCCAGGTCCCCTGCGTCGTATGACAGCAAGGTCCTATGTTTATGTCATCGTGGGACGCTTGAGACGATTCATAATACCATTTATTACCAGTTTATTTATGGGGTCGTAACGCAGTATAAAGCCCCGAGTGAGTATTTATTTACGACTGCGCCACTCCGTCTGCCCGTTCACAAATAAGATTTCGTATTGCGAAGTGAGGACCAGAAAATCGGTGCAATTTTTAAAAAGAATTAAGTTATAATAGTGGTTGAATGTGCACATAAAATAAAAGCTTCTTGGGCTGTGTCTGGCCGGAAAGAAAGAAAAATAAATAAAACTGTTTTCTTAAATCTCCGCCTTCGTCTAAACTCTAAACAAAAGCAGTAGCAAATGTTCAGGAGGCAATGTTTCGTGTGTCATAATAACACCAACATGCTGACTTGGCAAGATCTCCAGTTCCATGTGACACCCAAACTGTATGAGCGTCTGGTGGGTCAGATGTATCGTTCTCTCTCTCTCTTTCTCTCTCTCTCTCTCTCTCTCTCTCTCTATCTCTCTCTCTCTCATGACCAGGGCTCTCACCTGAGATTCATCTGTGTCAACATGACCTCGTGCGACGTGTCCACTACCAGACTTTCTCACGAGACATCAAACACAACACAAACACAACACAACTATTCTTGTCCCGGCCCCACTGTTTGCCCACGACAAAAACTTTTTTAAAAAAATGATTCTATCAACTTTTCAAGTTTTCCTTTTGTTTTAATAACCCCATGCTCACTTTTTATGGCTAGTGTGTCTTTATTTTGTTGCGAGCTTGTTGTTAGTTAGTTGTTTGGGTGTTGCGAGCGAGAAAACAGTCCAGGGAAAGATACGCGCGATCTGAGGCAGGCTGCATTGGGTGAGACCTGGGGCGTCTTTTCAAGTTTTTTTCAGGGCGTGGGGGTGGGAAAATGGCTCACACTGCCCTACCTAAATGACGCCCCTGGGTGAGACTACGCTAACATGTTGTTTGTTATAAAATTATTGACATTCCAAATGACATTTCTTCCATGTCTCCACGGAGCACTCTTCCTTTTATCTTTGCATGCCTTCGAAGTTTGGAATCCCGATAATCCTGTTGGTCTCAAATATCTCACGAATATTATTTTAAATGACTTTAGGTCGTAACTTGTTGAGAACCTCTTAAAAAAATTCTTAGGTAACGCAAATGTTATACTTGAACACCACCCCCCCCCCCTTTCCACAACTCCTTTTCCGCATTTTTTTCGCCTTGCAAGGACAGACAGCGCTCTTAGGGGTAGAGGCCGACCGAAAGTGATTTTCTGATTTCGGCCGAAGCCGAAAATAGGCCGAAAGTTTAAAATGACTTTCGGCCTAAACCGAAAAAGGCCGAAAGTTTAAAATTGACTTTCGGCCGAAACTGAAAAAAGACCGAAAGTTAAAATTGAATTTCGGCCGAAACCGAAGCCGAAACCGAAAATGAAATATTACGATATTTTGAAATTCGTTCCCGCATACATTCTGCTTACATCGAAAATGATGTGGGAAAATATAAATATTTACATTCTTTTTATAAAAATTAGATAATCGTAAATATTAATAAATAAAAATCTAATTTAGGGTTCTCAAATTCGCGGCCAGCGAGCCATTTGTGACCCGCAAGACGATATTTTGCGGCCCGCTACATGACAGACAAGTTTAGTGTAAATGCGCCGGCCCGTTTCCCCCCCATTCTCATATATATAACGTGACTCTCCGCGACGGTTTAAGTCGAATCTCACCGACTAATCTAATTCTGATTTTTTTTTTTTTAATGTCTCTATATATTTTTGTATGCCCGCTCTCTGGCAACAGTGAGTAGGTGGATGAAAGTGAATCCTAGTTCTTGAGAACCCTTAATGATTCTTTTGTTATTTATAAAGGTTGACCAGATTGTAACAGTTGTAATCGCTTTTTTGTGGATTACTTGATGCGGCCCACTCTCATTCAGACACTACCTCCTGCGCCCCCCCCCCCCCCCCACAACTGTAATTTGATTACTGAGGTATAAAAAATATTTTGCATTTTA
>CAXITT010000088.1:1619046-1637321 GCA_964033795.1 Lymnaea stagnalis | reverse complement strand
TGTCACATTTGGCTGGGGTCAATTCAGTTGTGTCACATTTGGCTGGGGTCAATTCAGTTGTGTCACATTTGGCTGGGGTCAATTCAGTTGTGTCACACCTTGCTGGGGGTCAACTAAGTTATGTCAAATTTGGCTCGGATCAATTGAGTTGTGTCACATTTGGCTGGGGTCAATTCAGTTGTATCACATTTGGCTGGGGTCAATTCAGTTGTGTCTTATTTGGCTGGGGTCAATTCAGTTGTATCACATTTGACTGAGGTCAATTCAGTTGTATCACTTTTGGCTGGGGTCAATTCAGTTGTGTCACATTTGGCTGGGGTCAATTCAGTTGTGTCACATTTGACTGGGGTCAATTCTGTTGTGTCACATTTGGCTGGGGCAATTCAGTTGTGTTTTAAACGATAACGCACTTGATGACCCCAAATGTTTTCGAAATGAAATAAAATGTGGAGGTCTCGATTCGAATATAAAACCCTATCAATGTCACCAATGATGTCACCGATGATGTCACAGATGATGTCACCGATGATGTCACATATGATGTCACATATGATGTCACATATGATGTCACATATGATGTCATAGATGATGTCACATATTATGATGTCACATATGATGTCACATATGATGTCACATATGATGTCACATGTCTCGCTATTTTTTGTTGCTCTGGACCCATTAATGATACTCGTTGCTGCTCTGTTTAAAACCGGACTAAGGGCTCTTGTGTGCTACCTGGATCTCTCTCTCATCTGTTGTCGGCTGGCGCTATCGCATCCGTTAATGATAACTGAAAATTTCCTTTTTATATTTGACCTTTACGGTATGTGATAACTTGGTCAATTGCCCCCACCCCAGCGCCCCTTATTTCCCCTACCCCGCGCCCCTTATTTCGTTTAAACAGACCAGGGGGGAGTAGGGAGGGTGGGGGGAATCATGGGTTTTTAAAAAAAAATTATTTGAACGTTGACTTGACGAGAGTATTCCAAGGAAAATTACAAATGACGTCATCGTTTCAGTTTTGAACAATTAGGAAAAGAAAAAAGAAAATTTGAAGCACAGCATACGGCCCGCCAGCACAACATGCGGCCCTCCAGCACAGCATACGGCCGGCCAGCACAACATACGGCCCGCCAGTACCCACTTTGCGGCTCGCGAAGTAACCAAAGATTCAATTTTTACAATAATAGCTTTCTCCCTTGTCCTATGTTCTTTCGGCCCGCGCAAGATTTTCTTCAAGTATTACGGCCTGCCTTACATTTTCAGTTGTGCAGGCCTGGTGTAGAAGGCTTTTTACTGTTTTGCATATGAAATTCTAAAAAAGAACTTTTCATGGCAACAAATATGAAACAAAACAAAAACCACCAAAAAAAAACCCAAAAAGATACCAAAAAGATACCAAAAAGATAACAAAAAGATAACAAAAAGATACCAAAAAGATATAGATATAGTTTTTTTTTTTCCATAAAGCAAAAAAAAAAAAAAAAAAAAAAAAAAAAAAAAAAAAAAAAAAAAAAAAAAAAAAAAAAAAAAAAAAAAAAAAAAAAAAAAAAAAAAAAAAAAAAAAAAAAAAAAAAAAAAAAAAAAAAAAATTTAAAGTATTACGGATACCTGCTTGACAACCCTCTATACTCCATGGGAATCCCCGAATAATTCAGTTTTACCACTTGGACTCTCTCTCTCTCTCTCTCTCGCTCTCTCTCTCTCTTACAACATGTCATTATCTCGCTAACCAAGGTGTGGTAGAAGAATGAGGCATTGTTACACTATATCTTGTTTTTAACATAGTGCAGGGGTTCTTAACCAGGGGTACCCGCACATTCTGAGGGTGTTTGGGGCAACATTGCAGTGGATGCTGGAAATATTTTATAAAATCGACATGGCGCAGCAAGAAATGTTTTGAAGGCGTTGGGACGGGGGTAGTGAATCATTTACGATTCTAAATTTGGGTTTTATAGAATTATCTCCCATGTCATCAAAATAGTTTTGTTTGTTTGATGACGCATTGGTTACCATAACTCCCAAAATAGAACTGTTTTAAGGCTTATAAATAGGACTTGGCGCATTTCTTCATAAGTATGTACTTTTCCAAAGTGGTCAACAAACATGCTATAACAAGATGGTTTGTTGTTATGGTGCCGTCAGGCCCTACACCATGACACACACCCGTGTGTCTAATGGTACCCGGGTGCGAATGGCGGCGCTGCGTGTCTGGGTCCATTTTGACTCAGTGCTATTCGGATGTCATTTGTGTTAGTTTATTTTAGTTAAACTGAAGAATTAAGTTTACAAACATATAGTCCATTCAATCATCTTTCATTCGATACCTCATTTTGCCTTACAAACCCAACAATAAATTTTTAAATAGTTTTTTTTTTTTTTAAACCCCAACCTCTCACTTCTGGTACACGGGTACGAATAGCCACTTCGTAAGTGTATTTCGTTTAGCATTTGCAGCAACTGGACCCAACTCCAAAGATTATTTTTCTCTTTTTTTTTTTGTTGAAACGGACGGACACATCCCTATCTCCTTCGTCATGAAGTGGGTCCATCTTTGCACATATTAAAACAAATCACATCACTTCCGGATATATAATTTTCTTGGTTTTGACCAACGACGATCCTCCACCACCCCCCATCCTCACATCGTTCACACCCACCCTCACGCCTGTGACCCCCCTGATAAGATCTCCTTCCCCCAGACAGGATGGCGTGGTTTGCGTGTCCTGTGACTGTGTCCTGGTTTTAATGTGGGTTACTAGCAGGAAGTGAAACAAATTTACTCTACGCCTATAAATAAACCAGAAAACCACAACCTTTTCCCAGCTCTACAACTAATTGTTGTTGTGGCGATGTGTGTGTGTGGGGGTTTGGTGTTGTTGTTTTTTTTCAGCCTTGGTCCGGTATCACGTGACAATTCTTGGAGCGTATCCAGCTACTTCAACACGGGCGTAACATATCGAGATCAGGAGACAAGCCTCCCCCACCCCCACACCTCTTTAGGCAGAAATTCAACACGCTTGTATCACATCATATGGTAGGGGTATGGATAACCATCAGCTCGCCATCTCCGTCTGAGCCCTACCATCAGCTCGCCCATCTCCGTCTGAGCCCTACCATCAGTTCGCCCTTCTCAGTCTGAGCCCTACCATCAGCTCGCCCATCTCCGCCTGAGCCCTACCATCAGTTCGCCCGTCTCAGTCTGAGCCCTACTATCACCTCGCCCATCTCCATCTGAGCCCTACCATCAGCTCACCCATCTCCATCTGAGCCCTACCATCAGCTTGCCCAACTCCATCTGAGCCCTACCATCAGCACGACCTCAGCTCGCCCATCTCCGTGTGAGCCCTACCATCGGCTCGCCCATCTCCATCTCAGCCCTACCATCAGCTCGCCCTCAGCTCGCCCATCTCCGTCTGAGCCCAAACATCGGCTCGCCCATCTCCATCTGAGACCTACCATCAGCTCGCCCATCTCCATCTTAGCCCTACCATCAGCTCACCCATCTCCATCTGAGCCATGGTGAGTTCCCGCACAGCCCACTGTCCCACACTAACCCTAACCCTAACCTAACTCTCAACAGAAGCAAACAACAAAACATTCACCAACTTCCTGACCCGGCTGTGTTCAAACGTCTGCGTCGGGCGACACGCTCCACGGGGATTCTCAATCCTTTTCTATGATCAGCACAACTGCAAAATTTAATTTCCGTAAGGCCCCCGGACCAAGCTCTGTACCAATGGTTAACTAATTCGGGCCCCGTGCCCGGCGAATGCGGGTATCCGTGAGTCGTCGAACAAGAGCTCACGCTAAGTATCGCTTCTGCAGTTCTAAGCCAAAAAAAATAATAAAATAGACATGCCAGGGATGGCCGCACCAAGATGGCTTCACGGACCAACTTTGATGGAGGAGCCAACACTCTGCGTGCCGCGTGTCATTGAACAGATTAAAAAACCAAACCAACTAAACGATAATAAAATGACGGACTGTGAAGAAAAGAGTGGAACAAGATGAGTTGAGGAACGTTTCGGCCAAGTGCCTTGCTCGGCAGACAGGACAAATGAAAATACAAGAACTAGAAACTTTTAGTTTAAAAAGGGGTCGCTATCGTTATTGCCGGAAGCGAAACGCTCTTCCATTACTGTCCTATCTTTGGATTCAAGCCTCCACATACCTTGTTCTACTGTATCTTTGGATTCAAGCTTCCACATATCTTGTTCTACTGTATCTTTGGATTCAAGCTTCCACATACCTTGTTCTACTGTATCTTTGGATTCAAGCTTCCACATACCTTGTTCTACTGTATCTTTGGATTCAAGCTTCCACATATCTTGTTCTACTGTATCTTTGGATTCAAGCTTCCACATACCTTGTTCTACTGTATCTTTGGATCCGAGCTTCCACATACCTTGTTCTACTGTATCTTTGGATTCAAGCTTCCACATATCTTGTTCTACTGTATCTTTGGATCCAAGCTTCCACATACCTTGTTCTACTGTATCTTTGGATCCGAGCTTCCACATACCTTGGTCTACTGTATCTTTGGATTCAAGCTTCCACATATCTTGTTCTACTGTATCTTTGGATCCAAGCTTCCACATATCTTGTTCTACTGTATCTTTGGATTCAAGCTTCCACATATCTTGTTCTACTGTATCTTTGGATTCAAGCTTCCACATACCTTGTTCTACTGTATCTTTGGATCCGAGCTTCCCATACCTTGTTCTACTGTATCTTTGGATTCAAGCTTCCACATATCTTGTTCTACTGTATCTTTGGATCCAAGCTTCCACATACCTTGTTCTACTGTATCTTTGGATCCGAGCTTCCACATACCTTGTTCTACTGTATCTTTGGATTCAAGCTTCCACATATCTTGTTCTACTGTATCTTTGGATCCAAGCTTCCACATATCTTGTTCTACTGTATCTTTGGATCCAAGCTTCCACATACCTTGTTCTACTGTATCTTTGGATTCAAGCCTCCACATACCTTGTTCTACTATTTCCTGAACGATGTAAACACTTATGTATTTATTTCTTAATGCTCATCATTATTAGAAGACAACACACCCGCTCGTGCGGCTTGTCGCCAAGCGTATAAATCAATTGTATAGATTTGAATAGAAAAATATATCTTTTTTACTATACAGTATAGTATATTGTTCGAAAGTGCGTTTTTTGCCAGAAAGGAAACTAATCGCTGAGTGAATCAATATATAAGTTCCTTTGCAATACAGCGCGTCACAAATGTAATGCGGAGGGTTGTATCGCCACCCCCCCCCCCCACAAGGTCCTGTTTTATCTGGTCACATTTCTCGCACTCCCTAACATACTGTCTTGCTCTCCTGTGGGGGTGCGACACCTCATTTTGAGAAATTTCGAAAGTGCGTTTTTTGCCAAAAAGGAAACTAATCGCTGAGTGAATCAATATATAAGTTCCTTTGCAATACAGCGCGTCACAAATGTAATGCGGAGGGTTGTATCGCCCCCCCCCCCCCCCACAAGGTCCTGTTTTATCTGGTCACATTTCTCGCACTCCCTAACATACTGTCTTGCTCTCCTGTGGGGGTGCGACACCTCATTTTGAGAAACCTTCCTGTATCAGGTATCTCTTATAGTCATGCATTAGTCACCCCCCCCCCAACCCTCCACCTATTTCATACTATGTAACGTAAAGGCGTTCATTTCAAAGCTCTATTTATTTTCTTGGCTGACGTAATTCACGTCTGCTATACAATTTCTTATCTAAAGGGACATTCCACAACTGGTACTCTATACAAACCGCAGACAGGGAATTTCCGTAAAAAAAAAAAAAATAAGACCCCCCCCCCCCCCCACACCCCCCCCCCCCCCCCCCCCCCCCAAGCACCTTCACCTATCTCCCAAATACGATTTCCATCCCTGACATCCTACATGTTGTAACATGTTTTGGCGGGAAAATATCTAGGCCACGTAACGTCATCCGTGGTTTACGTCCAAAGACCCAGGACAACCTGAACGAGTCATGTGTCAAGAGGTAGTGGGTTTTTAAAAAAATGCAATTTTATGACTGTGATTTCAAAACATGGTTTTGTAGTCTACACGCCAACATCCAATCCCTACATTTCTTAACACGAAACAAACAATATCAATAATTAATTGCAGTTTCTCCACCTGGTGTAAGGGTCAAATTTTAACATTTTAATGTGAAATTTAAAAAAAAAAATTAGACGTACTCACTTTAACAATTTTATTGTTATTGTCAATTTCCGATTTATGCCACAGACTTCATAAGCTTCCTTAATAGTTATTTCCCTCTAGGCTGCCCCGGAGGGTCAGAGATTATAGGGTCACTTGATGTCACGGGATGTCCCTGACCACGCGCACTTGAAACGCCCCCCCCACCCCTTAAACCCCATCCCCTCCCCCTCTAACCATGGATTAAATACGTTAACTGTTAAATTCAGCGTCACTGACGCATGTGGTGAGCGTGCCGTGTTAACACTGGGAAAGGGGGTGGGGGGAGGGGGCGCACAGCTCGAGTGGGTTCGTACAGTTTCTCAAGTCTCTGGGCACAAGACATATTTTAATACATGTTTGTTGTTCATGTTTTAGGGTTGTTTTTTTCTTAAATATGTACGCGTCCCGACATCCACGGCCAGGTCAAATCATTTCTCTCGGAGATGGAAATTTACGTTACGGGGTCGGGCACGGGCAACCCCTTCCCCCAGAGAGGTTTTCACTGTCATATGTGTATTTTTGTTTAGCCATTTTTCTTCGTACTCTTCCTTTCAACAGTTGATGTTAGATTCCACTTCGTACTCTTCCTTTCAACAGTTGATGTTAGATTCCACTTCGTACTTTTCTTTTCAACAGGTGATGTTAGATTCCACTTCGTACTCTTCCTTTCAACAGTTGATGTTAGATTCCACTTCGTACTCTTCCTTTCAACAGTTGATGTTAGATTTCACTTTGTACTCTTCTTTTCAACAGGTGATGTTAGATTCCACTTCGTACTCTTCTTTTCAACAGGTGATGTCAGATTCTGCTTCGTACTCTTCCTTTCAACAGGTGATGTTAGATTCCGCTTTGTACTCTTCTTTTCAACAGGTGATGTCAGATTCTGCTTCGTACTCTTCCTTCCAACAGGTGATGTTAGATTCCACTTCGTACTCTTCCTTTCAACGGGTGATGTTAGATTCCACTTCGTACTCTTCCTTTCAACAGGTGATGTTAGATTCCACTTCGTACTCTTCCTTTCAACAGGTGATGTTAGATTCCACTTCGTACTCTTCCTTTCAACAGGTGATGTTAGATTCCACTTCGTACTCTTCCTTTCAACAGGTGATGTTAGATTCCACTTCATACTCTTCCTTTCAACAGTTGATGTTAGATTCCACTTCGTACTCTTCCTTTCAACAGGTGATGTTAGATTCCACTTCGTACTCTTCCTTTCAACAGGTGATGTTAGATTCTGCTTCGTACTCTTCCTTTCAACAGGTGATGTTAGATTCCACTTCGTACTCTTCCTTTCAACAGGTGATGTTAGATTCCGCTTCGTACTCTTCCTTTCAACAGGTGATGTTAGTTTCCATTTCCTACTCTTCCTTTCAACAGGTGATGTTAGATTCCACTTCGTACTCTTCCTCTCAACAGGTGATGTTAGATTCCACTTCGTATTCTTCTTTTCAACAGGTAATGTTAGATTCCACTTCATACTCTTCCTTTCAACAGTTGATGTTAGATTCCACTTCGTACTCTTCCTTCCAACAGTTGATGTTAGATTCCACTTCGTACTCTTCCTTCCAACAGTTGATGTTAGATTCCACTTCGTACTCTTCCTTTCAACAGGCGATGTTAGATTCGTTATAAATGTTTTGACTAAAAAAAGGGAAGTGTGGCTGCGATGGGCTTAAAGATGTATGTACACATATAACGCTACTCAGTTAAAATATCGGCATTAGCACGAGGGCTTGAAGACAAGATTCGGGAAAGTGAATAATGAAACAAGCTAAGACTTTACTAAAGTAGGCAATAGTGAATAATGAAGCAATACATCAAAGCAAATCAAGGAATATCATATGAATAATAACTTAATAAGATCATGTCATGACTTGAATTAGAACACCCTATCGTGAATTAGAACATCAAGTCTTGAATTAGATAGATGAACCATATGGGCACTTATAAACGTCGGGCCACTCTCCAGACGGCAAAATTTTCGTTTCTTTCTTAATACTGGACTTTCAAGTGTAATCCTAAATCTACGACTCCGTCAATGGCCAAATCTATGACTCCGTCAATGGCCAAATCTATGACTCCGTCAATGGCCAAAGCTAAGACTCCTTCAATGGCTAAAGCTACGACTCCGTCAATGGCCAAATCTATGACTCCGTCAATGGCTAAAGCTACGACTCCGTCAATGGCCAAATCTATGACCCCGTCAATGGCTAACTACAAGATACAGTGGTCATGGTTTGATTCAACAAGCCAGTTTTGAAACTTTAATATGTTAACACACTACCCCTTGTTCGATGGACCAAAATCAACATAAGATATATACATATAAATGCATACGTGTATTAACTCTTTAAATTGTTTAATTCGAAATGAACCCTTTGTTACAAGTTGTTTAAACAACTTATTGTAAATGTTTAGTAATGGATTCGAAACTAAAATTAGCTACTTTTAGACTCATCGAGAGTGTTGAGAATAATTCTAAAGGCGGTCATATCCAATTTTTGTTCTTTTAATGCCTTAACACTATAGCGAGTGCTCGACTTACGACCTGTGCAACTTACGACCATTCGACTTCACGACCACAATAACAAGCCGTATTAGATTTCAGAATAAGAAACAAAATGGTCTAGAGATTATAAAAATGGTTTAAGATGAACATCTAAAATTATGATTTACAACAATAATACAAAATTTATGATATAATTTAACTTAAATATTTTTATAACAGCGTACTCAGCTTACGACCAAATCGTGTTACGACCGGTTTGTCGGAAACGATCGTGGTCGTAAGTCGAGTCTTAGCTGTATAACAATGCAAAATGAGTTAGTAGTACCAAACTCTCAATCGACCTTATCGTTGTTTTTTTTCAATTCATTAATAGACGATACCAATTTATTTTTTTTAAATATGCAAATAAACTATTTTATCGTTAAACTAATTTTAATTTATTTTATGAACAATACTTTTATTCCCGGATTTCCTGAGAAAATAGTTGGATTCTGTGATGAGGGAAACTTTATTCTCTTTTCCATGAATACGGGAAAACTCGGGAAATTAGAAATTCTGGTAATTTGTGATGAGCATCTCGTATCTGAGAATTATATTGCCTAGCTTTGTTTTATTTTTTTCAATAATAGTAAAGAAATCAATTTTTATACACCACAAAACAACTGTTCTCAACATGTGGGTCGCGATACATTTTGGGAAAGGGGGGGGGGGGAGTCGAACTTCCCCTACCCAGGAGTTGCATAAGACCATCAGAAAAAACATATTTATGAAAAAGCAAACAAAATAGGTTTATGGTTGGGGGGGGNTCAATAATAGTAAAGAAATCAATTTTTATACACCACAAAACAACTGTTCTCAACATGTGGGTCGCGATACATTTTGGGAAAGGGGGGGGGGGGAGTCGAACTTCCCCTACACAGGAGTTGCATAAGACCATCAGAAAACACATATTTATGAAAAAGCAAACAAAATAAGTTTATGGTTGGGGGGTGGTCACTACGAAATGAAGAATTGTATTAAAGGGTCGCGGCATTAGAAAAAGGTTGAGAACCACTGCCTTAAAAGGAAGCAATGCAGAGCTTGTTATTTGGGGTATTTTGGGGGGAGGGCGGCAAAAATATTGGCCCGCCCCTGGCGCCACAACCCTAATTACGCCTAGAGACCGCACGAATGTGATGTTTGATAAATGATGACGTCGGCCGAAACAAAAAGTTTAACGAGACTCTCGGCCGAAACCGGAAGATAACTTTATTACGAAACTCGTTCGCGCAGAAATTCTGCGCACGTTAAAAAATAATGGGCGAAAAAAAAAAGATATTTGTATATTTTTATCACAAATGAGATCATCGTAGTCTACTAAATGAAATTCAAATGTCTACTTAAGCCTTTACAACTTGAATTGAAAAGTGATTTAAAGGTTATAAAAATGTATTTTGAAGTAGTGTGGTAAGAGACAAATGTGACTTGGGGGTGGGGCGGCAAAATGTATGCAAAATAGACCCTTGGGCGCTTTTTGCTTTATAATATAATTACAACGTCACGTGGAACCATTTGCTATCGATCGAAAGCTTAGCCATTTATTGGTTTAATTGTATCCCCCCCCCCCACTAAAATCTAAAATGTCCAAGACATAGACATAGCCATAAGCCTTGAAGTAAGTAAGAGACAAATGTGACTTGGGGGTGGGCGGCAAAATGTATGCAAAATAGACCCTTGGGCGCTTTTTGCTTTATAATATAATTACAACGTCCCGTGGAACCATTTGCTATCGATCGAAAGCTTAGCCATTTATTGGTTTAATTGTATCCCCCCCCCCCCACTAAAATCTAAAATGTCCAAGACATAGACATAGCCATAAGCCTTGAAGTAAGTCTTCGTTCCGCTGACACATACAGTTTTCCTTAAACGCGCTTTCTCATTGGTCGACATTGTTCTTTTTCTTGACATTTGTGTCAATATCACGTGACCAATTTGGCGTGATATTCTAAAATCTTACTTCGTTGTCAATGACAACATTTTTCAGCACGATAATGATGTGAAAGTCAATGAAGGAATGAATGAACACATTAAGCCTAAGACTCCATGCTTTTTAATATTTAAAAAAGCAAAATACAAATACAAATAATAATAGAAATGTTTCCGTCATTCCCTTGGTTTTTTGTTGTTTTTTTTGCCCGCAAAACTTTAAACTTGTTCCTTAGATATGTGTACATCTATTTTTGTGGACACGTAGGTCATCACCCAGCTGTGGGCATGGGCGCCCGCAGAAAACTTTCTAGGGGAGGGGGGGGCCAAAAAATCGATTAACTTTCCGGGGGGGGGGGGGCAAAAATTTGTTTAGTAATGTTTTAATGGAGGTTTAATTTACTGTAGCGTATTTGTATGGTGAACGAGCGGACAGGACATCAGCTTAGTTACTTTCTCTTTATTTTCTCTTTACTTTAATACATTTTTTGTCTATTTTTTTATAAATTTTGTTTATTCCAATCAATCCAGGGGGGTGGAGGGTGCAAGTGCCCCCTTGCCCCCTCCCTACCTGCGGGTGCCCATGGCTGTGGGTAGTGTTCGCAGAGGTTTAGCCTTATAGCATACAATGACAGTCGAGCAATAATGAACATCGGTTTTCCAGCCGACAGACAGACAGAATGACAGTCTGACGTCTGGTAGACGACCACAAGCCTTACTCACTTTCGGTTAAAACCGAAAAACAACCGAATGATAATTGTTCTATTTCGGGTGAAACATAAAATGCGCAAAAAAAAAAAAAAATAAAAAAAAATAATAAATGATCATCTTAACGCAACTTTCAGCGACGAATCTGAAATTCGACCGGCCTCTAGTGAGGCCATTGTCTGAAACGCTTGCTGGCCGTGTTACATGAGTCGCATGCAGGGGTTACTTCAGCCATTTTGACAGCACCTCACCAGTCAATAACATGTTGTTGTGTCACGCACCATAATGCGGCGGACGAACGTCGTACAAAGGGCGTATTTTTTTATTCACGATAAATTATTCCCGGCCATGAAGTGCGATGGGCCCGTTTTTTGGATACATCCTGATACTGTCATTGGCGAAAGTAGGAAAAAAAGCGACAGCTGCCTTATTTAAAGACATCAGGCCCCCCTTATATTTACATTAGCATTCATACAACCGTTAAGTAGGCCACATCCGCGGGTAACAACCTCACAGTACGACACTATGCCAATATACGCAGAGCCATAGTAGGTTTATTACAATGGCTATAAAAACAGAGCCATTGTAGGTTTATTACAATAGCTATATAAACAGATTCATAGTAGGTTTATTACAATGGCTATATAAACAGAGTCATAGTAGGTTTATTACAATGGCTATATAAACAGAGCCATAGTAGGTTTATTACAATGGCCATATAAACAGAGCCATAGTAGGTTTATTACAATGGCATAAACAGAGTCATAGTAGGTTTATTACAATGGCTATATAAACAGAGCCATAGTAGGTTTATTACAATGGCTATATAAACAGAGTCATAGTAGGTTTAATACAATGCCTATATAAACAGAGTCATAGTAGGTTTATTACAATGGCTATATAAACAGAGCGATAGTAGGTTTATTACAATGGCTATATAAACAGAGCCATAGTAGGTTTATTCCATGCCTATATAAACAGAGCCATAGTAGGTTTATTACAATGCCTATATAAACATAGCCATAGTAGGTTTATTCCATGCCTATATAAACAGAGCGATAAGGTTTATTACAATGCCTATATAAACAGAGTCATAGTAGGTTTATTACAATGGCTATATAAACAGAGTCATAGTAGGTTTATTACAATGGCTATATAAACAGAGTCATAGTAGCTTTATTACAATGGCTAAATAAACAGAGCCATAGTAGGTTTATTACAATGGCTTTATAAACAGAGTCATAGTAGGTTTATTACAATGGCTATATAAACAGAGTCATAGTAGGTTTGTTACATGTGCAATATAAACAGAGCCATAGTAGGTTTATTACAATGGCTATATAAACAGAGCCATAGTAGGTTTATTACAATGGCTATATAAACAGAGCCATAGTAGGTTTATTACAATGGCTATATAAACAGAGTCATAGTAGGTTTATTACAATGGCTATATAAACAGAGCCATAGTAGGTTTATTACAATGGCTATATAAATAGAGCCATAGTAGGTTTATTACAATGGCTATATAAACAGAGCCATAGTAGGTTTATTACAATGGCTATATAAACAGAGCCATAGTAGGTTTATTACAATGGCTATATAAACAGAGCCATAGTAGGTTTATTACAATGGCTATATAAACAGAGTCATAGTAGGTTTATTACAATGGCTATATAAACAGAGCCATAGTAGGTTTATTACAATGGCTATATAAACAGAGTCATAGTAGGTTTATTACAATGGCTATATAAACAGAGTCATAGTAGGTTTATTACAATGGCTAAATAAACAGAGCCATAGTAGGTTTATTACAATGGCTATATAAACAGAGCGATAGTAGGTTTATTACAATGCCTATATAAACAGAGTCATAGTAGGTTTATTACAATGGCTATATAAACAGAGCGATAGTAGGTTTATTACAATGGCTATATAAACAGAGCCATAGTAGGTTTATTCCATGCCTATATAAACAGAGCCATATTAGATTTATTACAATGCCTATACAAAAATAGCCATAGTAGGTTTATTCCATGCCTATATAAACAGAGCGATAAGGTTTATTACAATGCCTATATAAACAGAGTCATAGTAGGTTTATTATAATGGCTATATAAACAGAGCCATAGTAGGTTTATTACAATGGCTATATAAACTTAGTCATAGTAGGTTTATTACAATGGCTATATAAAAAGAGCGATAGTAGGTTTATTACAATGCCTATATAAACAGAGCGATAGTAGGTTTATTACAATGCCTATATAAACAGAGTCATAGTATCTTTATTACAATGCCTATATAAACAGAGCGATAGTAGGTTTATTACAATGGCTATGTAAACAGAGCGATAGTAGGTTTATTACAATGGCTATATAAACAGAGCGATAGTAGGTTTATTACAATCCCTATATAAATAGAGCGATAGTAGGTTTATTACAATCCCTATATAAACAGAGCGATAGTAGGTTTATTACAATGCCTATATAAACAGAGTCATAGTATGTTTATTACAATGCCTATATAAACAGAGCCATAGTAGGTTTATTACAATGACTATATAAAAAGAGCGATAGTAGGTTTATTACAATGCCTATATAAACAGAGTCATAGTAGGTTTATTACAATGCCTATATAAACAGAGCCATAGTAGGTTTATTACAATGGCTATATAAACAGAGCGATAGTAGGTTTATTACAATGGCTATATAAACAGAGTCATAGTAGGGTTATTACAATGCCTATATAAACAGAGTCATAGTAGGTTTATTACAATGGCTATATAAACAGAGCGATAGTAGGTTTATTACAATGGCTATATAAACAGAGCGATTGTAGGTTTATTCCATGCCTATATAAACAGAGCCATAGTAGGTTTATTACAATTCATATATAAACATAGCCATAGTAGATTTATTCCATGCCTATATAAACAGAGCGATAAGGTTTATTACAATGCCTATATAAACAGAGTCATAGTAGGTTTATTACAATGGCTATATAAACAGAGCCATAGTAGGTTTATTACAATGGCTATATAAACAGAGTCATAGTAGGTTTATTACAATGGCTATATAAACAGAGCGATAGTAGGTTTATTACAATGCCTATATAAACAGAGCGATAGTACGTTTATTACAATCCCTATATAAACAGAGCGATAGTAGGTTTATTACAATGCCTATATAAACAGAGCGATAGTAGGTTTATTACAATGGCTATATAAACAGAGCGATTGTAGGTTTATTACAATGGCTATATAAACAGAGCGATAGTAGGTTTATTACAATCCCTATATAAACAGAGCGATAGTAGGTTTATTACAATTCCTATATAAACAGAGCGATAGTAGGTTTATTACAATGCCTATATAATCAGAGCGATAGTAGGTTTATTACAATGACTATATAAACAAAGAGATAGTAGGTTTATTACAATGGCTATATAAACAGAGTCATAGTAGGTTTATTACAATGCCTATATAAACAGAGCGATAGTAGGTTTTTTACAATGCCTATATAAACAGAGCGATAGTAGGTTTATTGCAATGGCTATATAAACAGAGCCATAGTAGGTTTATTACAATGCCTATATAAACAGAGCGATAGTAGGTTTATTACAATGCCTATATAAACAGAGCGATAGTAGGTTTATTACAATGGATATATAAACAGAGCCATAGTAGGTTTATTACAATGCCTATATAAACAGAGCGATAGTAGGTTTATTACAATGGATATATAAACAGAGCCATAGTAGGTTTATTACAATGCCTATATAAACAGAGCCATAGTAGGTTTATTATAATTGCTATGTAAACAGAGTCATAGTAGGTTTATTACAATGGCTATATAAACAGAGTCATAGTAGGTTTATTACAATGGCTATATAAACAGAGCCATAGTAGGTTTTTTCCATGCCTATATAAACTAAGCCATGGTAGGTTTATTAAAATGCCAATATAAACAGAGCCATAGTAGGTTCATTACAATGCCAATATAAACATAGCCATAGTACGTTTATTGCTATGTCAATACAAAACAGAGCCATAGTAGGTTTATTACTGTGTCAATATAAACAGAGCCAAAATTGATTTTTTGTCTTTATTACGGGATAAAAAGTGTAGAGCTTTTTTTTTTACATTGTATTATGACTCCAACTCCATTTTATGACGTCATGTAGGGCTCTTTTCCATTGATATATAGTGTTGTTAAAATACAGTTAGATCATTGTAAAAAAAAATATATTTGCTATTTAAACTTTTGAGTAATGTAACAGGATTTGAAGAAAAGTTTCTTGCATTGTTTTGTGACTCGTCCATGATTCTCCCATGCCCCAAGACCCGGGGACACCATTCGCTGATTCCCATGCCCCAAAGCCTGGTGACATCGTTCGCTGATCCCATGCCCCAAGGCCCGGTGACATCGTTCGCTGACTCCCATGCCCCAAGGCCTAGTGACATCGTTCGCTGACTCCCATGCCCTAAGGCCTGGTGACATCGTTCGCTGACTCCCATGCCCCAAGACCCGGTGACATCGTTCGCTGACTCCCATGCCCCAAGGCCTAGTGACATCGTTCGCTGACTCCCATGCCCCAAGGCCTGGTGACATCGTTCGCTGACTCCCATGCCCCAAGGCCCGGTGACATCGTTCGCTGACTCCCATGCCCCAAGGCCTGGTGACATCGTTCGCTGACTCCCATGCTCCAAGGCCCGGTGACATCGTTCGCTGACTCCCATGTTCCAAGGCCCGGTGACATCGTTCGCTGATTCCCATACCCCAAGGTCAACGAAAAACATTTTGAGGTCGCCACAAGATGAGGAACCGTATTAAAGGGTCGCAGCCTTAAGAAGGTTGAGAACCGCTGTCATTATGATGTTTTCTGTTAGTCTTTTCCGGAACGACAGCTCTGCACCGTACGATCCTTGATGTCCTAACGACTGATAGAATTCACTACTCATTATCTCTGTTAGCGATAACATTCATGTTTTGTTAGTGATAATATCCACGTTCTGTCTGAGTAGATCTTCACTGCCCCCCCCCCCCCCCCCCCCCATGCCAACGTTTTTAAGCTTCAATTCAATGGCAGAATTAAATGTTTCTCAAATCCTTGCCCAGAACCTCTTCTGGGATTCCTGGAATATCTTTTAACTCTTAATTAATGCACTCTGCAACCACATACCAACCTGGCTGTAGTGAAGTTCTGTGCGATGTGTACGAAACATCAACCTGGCCATAATGAAGCTCTTTGCACCAAACACCAACCTGGCCATAATGAAGCTCTTGTCACCAAACACCATCCTGGCCATAATGAAGCTCTTGTCACCAAACATCAACTTGGCCATAATGAAGCTCTTTTCACCAAATCCCAACCTGGCCATAATGAAGCTCTTTGCACCAAACACCAACCTGGCCATAATGAAGCTCTTTGCTCCAAACCCCAACCTGGCCATAATTAAGCTCTTTGCACCAAACACCAACCTGGCCATAATGAAGCTCTTTGCACCAAACACCAACCTGGCCATAATGAAGCTCTTTGCACCAAACCCCAACCTGGCCATAATTAAGCTCTTTGCACCAAACACCAACCTGGCCATAATGAAGCTCTTTGCACCAAACACCAACCTGGCCATAATGAAGCTCTTTGCACCAAACACCAACCTGGCCATAATTAAGCTCTTTGCACCAAACACCAACCTGGCCATAATTAAGCTCTTTGCACCAAACACCAACCTGGCCATAATGAAGCTCTTTGCACCAAACACCAACCTGGACATAATTAAGCTCTTTGCACCAAACACCAACCTGGACATAATTAAGCTCTTTGCACCAAACACCAACCTGGACATAATTAAGCTCTTTGCACCAAACACCAACCTGGACATAATTAAGCTCTTTGCACCAAACACCAACCTGGACATAATTAAGCTCTTTGCTCCAAACCCCAACCTGGCCATAATTAAGCTCTTTGCACCAAACACCAACCTGGCCATAATTAAGCTCTTTGCACCAAACACCAACCTGGCCATAATGAAGCTCTTTGCTCCAAACCCCAACCTGGCCATAATGAAGCTCTTTGCTCCAAACCCCAACCTGGCCATAATTAAGCTCTTTGCTCCAAACCCCAACCTGGACATAATTAAGCTCTTTGCACCAAACACCAACCTGGCCATATAATGAAACAGTGCACCCATGATCTCCCCATCACACAAAAGGTCATGTCATCATGACACACCATGACTCATAAGTCGTTCACAAGGTAGGAGTACAAACCCCAGACGATACCCCCCTCATCATCATTTCACCTCAGGGTATTAGGGTATTCAACGGCCGCTTTCACCTCTTCTCCCGGGAGCGGACTTCCGAGATAACAGCAGGGTACTTTCCCCCCCCCCCCCCCCCCCACCCCCCCCACCCCCCCCCCCCCCCCCCCCCGCCCAACACCCCCTCAACCCCACTCCTACCCCCAAAGCTATGTGTTTTCTCGTCCAATTTTTTACAAGCCACATTTACTTCCATATATTTGGTTTTAAAAATTAATACTTGATTTGTTGTGATCGCCCAATCTATTCAGTTGTATCACATTGCCATTATAGGATCCGCTGATGGTGGGTACGTCGTACACGTGTCAGATGCAGTTCTTCGTGTGAATTATCGATGTAGCTAACAGATCAAGCCCCATTGTCTTTATTTATTATTATCTTTTTATTATTTTTTTTAAGTGGGGGGGGGGAAGGGGGGAATTACACTCCACGGCCTTCTCTTCCAGGTCACACACCCAGAATCCTCGGTCACTCATATCTTCCCCCCCCCCCACACACACACACTTTCCGCAACTCTTCCGGATTTTCTTTATCGCCCCCCCCCCCCCCCCCC
>CAXITT010000088.1:1569409-1612344 GCA_964033795.1 Lymnaea stagnalis | reverse complement strand
CCCCCCCCCCCCCCCAGCAGGAGGGGAAGGCAACAGTGTTCGATAACCGCATGACGAATTCCGGTACGATTTGTGACGTTGGCGTTCACCGGAAGAAAGGACGAGGGGGGAAAAAAAAACAAACAAATTGGGTTCGAGGTTATTTAGCTGCGTGCTGCATACTAGCAGAAGTTACGGTAACGTAAAATAAACACAACTTGAAAGGGTGCGTGCAACGAGTAAAAATTGAATCAGGAATCTCGGTTAGGAAGCGATGGGCAATGACTACTCTAGACTGTTTGATTTAACCCAGATTGCTCGTGTTTGATTAGACGATGATGACAAATGTATGGTTTTAAGTTAATTTTAATTTTGTTTTGGGGGGGGGGTGTTATGGCTTTCCTACAGGATTTCTTAGTCAGCGTGCGTGTACTAAAGTGTTCGTACGTGTTTAAGTGGTATCCATTATCATGCATTGAAATTGAACGCAGTTTTTGAAATTTCAAACAAGAACCTATTTCAAAGGAGTTCTAAAATAAATTCTAGTCTTAGGTGGTTTGGGGGGGGTGGGGGGGTGAACCTTTTCAAACAGTTAATCTGACACATCTGGCTGTTCCATTCGACGTGTATTCAATGACCAAAAAAAAAAAACAAAACAAAAAAAAAAAAAAAACGATTTTTAGAATGTGTCGACCAAGAGACTAGAGCGCGTTGCTTGTTAAGAGCGCCGAGTATCCGACACGTTGTCTATCCGAAAGTACCCTGTCTTTATACAATTATTATCATCGTTTTCATCAAGCATGGCATGGAGTGTTGACCGTAGAAGCACCAGAAAAAAACCACAAAAAAAACAATCCACGTCATGATCCATGATGACAACTCATTATTAAAGCCCTTGTGCATGCAGAAACCAGACTGGGGTAATACGGTCTACAATCGTGTTACTTATTGTTTTATTTTTTTTTTTTAAGTTGAACAAGACATATTTAGGCTTGGAACAAAAGGCTGAAGAAGTCATTTAGCCGAAACGTCTTTTTAATGGTTCAGTCTTTTATTCCCCAAAGCCTAAACATTTCTTGTTCGAATGTTCATTCACTTCGCATGGCTTGAACGCAACCACCCATAGATATTTTATTCCAAGCGCAAAACAATAAGTCCAGTCCCAGGACCAGTCATGGCTGGGTTTTTTTTATATTTTTTTGACAGCTGCCCCCTACACATCGTGAGGTATGGTTCATACACTGTCCAATATTAAAGCACCATAAGGTAAGAATGTATTGTATTTTATGCCCGAACTTCTCCAATGCAACCTTTCCACCGCAATTCAAAAATGCGTTATCTGAACCACCAGCCAGTTAGTTCGGAAAATCGACGCTCTGACTATTAAACATAATTGAAGCGATCCTAATTAGAAATATTTTTTTTCTATTTATGTACGTAAGAATTGGTGGATGTGTTGTGATACTAAACTAAAGTCTCATGCATCCGCCTATGGCGAGGCTGTCCTAGTTCCCCTGGACTTTAAATAAGATCAATGCAGTTGGCTTTGTTTTGCAGTGACCGAATTTGGTATTTCTGGGCTATCGTCTGTGATACACTCACTGCTCTGTAAGGGCTGTACTGTGATACACTGTTCTGTAAGGGCTGTACTGTGATACACTGTTCTGTAAGGGCTGTACTGTGATACACTGTTCTGTAAGGGCTGAACTGCGATACACTGTTCTGTAAGGGCTGTACTGTGATACACTGTTCTGTAAGGGCTGAACTGCGATACACTGTTCTGTAAGGGCTGTACTGTGATACACTGTTCTGTAAGGGCTGTACTGTGATACACTGTTCTGTAAGGGCTGTACTGTGATACACTGTTCTGTAAGGGCTGTACTGTGATACACTGTTCTGTAAGGGCTGAACTGCGATACACTGTTCTGTAAGGGCTGTACTGTACCGGTTCACAGTGCCCGGGTCAAACTGACCGTCTTGTACAAGTGACATACTCTGTAAAATATACAAGGAACTCCATGCACTGATCATTAAACCCTGGATAACTTTATACGATTAAATCTATTTATAACACTGCTCTGGGCGGTGGACTTCGACCTGGTGTTGAAATAGACCAAAAACAAACATCATTGGTTACATGCTGACAAAAAGGAGAGAGAGAGAGCGAGAAAGATAGAGAGAGAGAGAAAGATAGAAACAAAGGTAGAGAGAAACAGAGAGAGGGACAGAGAGAGAGAGAAAGAGAGAAAAAGAGACAGAGTAAGAGAGAAAAAAGTGAGAGAGTAGTAGATAAAGAGATAGGTTTAATAGAGATGGTTTTAGGAAAAGCTGGTGGAGACAAAAGTTGAAAACGGAGACAAATAAAGTTTTTTTTTTTAACTCTCCCTCCCGCCACTCCCACCCCCACCAAAATAATAATAGTAAAAAATATAATAATAATAATAATAATTTAAGCTCCAAACATTCGCTTTCAGCTCGACTTTCACCTTATCATCCATCAGTCTAACGGTATTTAACAACTCCATACTGCTCCCACTCCAGCAATGTGTCAGCTTCATCGCACCACCTCCACCATCTCCACCACCACCAACATCGTATATTTCACAACAGACAAACGAAAAGTGTTCCCTCTCATCTCTCTAGCCACCACCTGTACCTTACCCCAGTTTCCTGCCGCCTGTCAACCCCACGGGCCTATTTCAAGCCATTGTCCCACTTTGGACCACAATCTCTACTACAGCCGTCCAACGTACGCTTTAACTGAACCAACCCACCCCCCCCCTTCCCCCCGCCTTACGTTTCCTCCCCCCCCCCCCACACCTCATATCCTAATTACCCCGTCTCAGAGGCCCGACATGTCTTAATCGCGACCCCCAGGCGCTGTTCACCATGTGACGCCACTGTCATCATGTCATAGTGTCTTCCCTTCTTTTAATAAATGTAATGTGACTTTCATAAATCAGAGTGGAATTGATGGCCAATCTGATGTTAATGTTTTTGTAACAATAATGGTTGCTGTTTTATGGCCGATTTCAAAGGCTGTTTTAGGGTCGGTTGCGGTTGCTGTTGTATGGCCATTTGTTATGTTGTTGTGTGGCTTATCCTGCAGCTGTTGTATGGCCCAATGTAGGCTGCTGTTCTACGGCCTACTGCGTTCGCTGTCTCGTAGCCAAAATCATTTGCTGTCTTAAAGCCAATTGTGGATGTTATTTTATAGTTTTCACTGGAATTTTAAGCCAATTTAGAATTATGCTGTTTTATAGTTGGGCTGGTTTGTCCAATTTAGATTGATGTTGTAAGCAATGTTCCCTCTAAGGTTTGTTGGTTCGTGTGCAAAATCCTACAGCTGTGTGCAAAGTTTTACAGCATCGATTTTTTTGTGTGACAAATTTTGCAGCTCACAAACACAAACACACACTTACATGAAAAATTGCTGCACGGCCACGATTTAATGTGCAGTTGTTTTGTTTGTTTGTTTGGTTTCTTTGTTTTTGTTTTTGTTAGCAATTTAGGTTGACTTTGCACTATGCTAAACATGGCGCGGACATTAACTTGGAGACAGTGGTTCAAATCCTGGTTGTCACCATGAAATCATGCAGCGTGCGCTGCCGTCTGTTCGTTGGGGCTTACGTCTGTTATAAATTTAGCTCTGACTCATGCCATCATGTAATGTAACGTATAACTCAATGCCGTGCTGCAACTCATTGTTTGACATCCTATAAGTTTAAACATGTCCCCCCCCTCCCCCCCTCCCCAACATAGCTGTTTTAACCGCAAATGTGTCGGTGAAACAAAAAAAGCGAACAAACATGCTAACAAACAAGCGAACAAACAAGCTAACAAACAAGCTAACAAACAAGCTAACAAACAAGCTAACAAACAAGCTAACAAACAAGCTAACAAACAAGCTAACAAACAAGCTAACAAACAAGCTAACAAACAAGCTAACAAACAAGCTAACAAACAGGCTAACAAACAAGCTAACAAATAGGCTAACAAAAAAGCTAACAAACAGGCTAACAAACAAGCTAACAAACAGGCTAACAAACAAGCTAACAAACAGGCTAACAAACAACGCTGTTAATTGTTTCACTTAATCAAGCTTGTGGATGGGGAATTTAAGGCTAATAGCACGTTCTTCATGTCACTATGATTCTCTCAATTGATTGTCAGTTGGCCACGAAATTTGATTGTTCTGTTATGAAGTCCATCATCCTTCCCGCCCCCCCCCTCCCCACCTTTTTTTTTTTCCCAATGCCATGTCTTCTTATTCAAAACAGAGACCTAATTTCTCCTTTGAAAATATAAAAAAAAAGGAGGAAAAAAAAGAAGAACAAAAAAAAAGAAAAAAAGAAGCACAACGTCCCTGAGGCTAGGCTTTGAAATGTGGCGTAAATTACGACTGTGTGCGTGGAAGGATTAAGTGCAATGAACGCTCAGTCAGTGGCGTAACTTTAACCCCACGGCCACTTCAAAGATTACATTGGCGTCCCCGTGCCGAGGTCAGGAAGTGCATCTTGTCACGTGATCTTCTAAGACACTTTGAAACTATACCATCTACCATGATTGGGAGGTGGTGGAGAGCAGTGGGTGGGGCTGAGGAGGGGGGAAGAGAGCGAACCCTCCTTTGCACTCCCTGAACCGAACTTGGGAAATGGGATAATTCAACTACTCGCATGACGTCATGAGACGTTGCGTGGACAAGTATGCACTTGGATGCCTTAGAAATAGAGAAATAAAGGCCTGGTCTCAGAGTTGGTCAACTTGAACCGGAGTTGGTCAACTTTAGCTGGAGTTGGTCAACTTTAACCGGAGTAGGAAAACTTTAACCGGAATTGCAAAACTTTAACCAGAGTTGGAAAACTTTAACCGGAGTTGGTCAACTTTAACCGGAGTTGGTAAACTTTAGCCAGAGTTGGTCAACTTTAGCCGGATTTGGTCAACTTTAACCGGAGTTGGTTAACTTTAGCCGGAGTTGGTCAACTTTAGCTGGAGTTGGTCAACTTTAACCGGAGTTGGTCAACTTTAACCGGAGTTGGTAAACTTTAACCGGTGTTGGTAAACTTTAACCGGAGTTGGAAAATTTTAACCGGAGTTGGAAAACTTTAACCGGAGTTGGAAAACTTTAATCGGAGTTTGTCAACTTTAACCGGAGTTGGTCAACTTTAGCCAGAGTTGGTTAACTTTAACCGGAGTTGGTCAACTTTAACTGAGTTGGTCAACTTTAACCGGAGTTTGTCAATTTTAGCCGCAGTTTTTAAACTTTAACCGGAATTGGAAAACTTTAACCAGAGTTGGTCAACTTTAACTGGAGTTGGTCAACTTTAACCGGAGTGGGAAAACTTTAACCAGAGTTGGTCAACTTTAACCGGATGTGGTAAACTTTAACCTGTGTTGGTCAACTTTAACCGGAGTTGGAAAACTTTAACCAGAGTTGGAAAACTTTAATCGGAGTTTGTCAACTTTAACCGGAGTTGGTAAACTTTAGCCAGAGTTGGTCAACTTTAACCGGAGTTGGTCAACTTTAACTGAGTTGTCAACTTTAACCGGAGTTGGTCAATTTTAGCCGCAGTTTTTTAACTTTAACCGGAATTGGAAAACTTTAACCAGAGTTGGTCAATTTTAACTGGAGTTGGTCAACTTTAACCGGAGTGGGAAAACTTTAACCGGAGTTGGTCAACTTTAACCGGATGTGGTAAACTTTAACCGGTGTTGGTCAACTTTAACCGGAGTTGGAAAACTTTAACCAGAGTTGGAAAACTTTAATCGGAGTTTGTCAACTTTAACCGGAGTTGGTAAACTTTAGCCAGAGTTGGTCAACTTTAACCGGAGTTGGTCAACTTTAACTGAGTTGTCAACTTTAACCGGAGTTGGTCAATTTTAGCCGCAGTTTTTTAACTTTAACCGGAATTGGAAAACTTTAACCAGAGTTGGTCAATTTTAACTGGAGTTGGTCAACTTTAACCGGAGTGGGAAAACTTTAACCAGAGTTGGTCAACTTTAACCGGAGTTGGTCAACTTTAACCGGATTTGTTCAACTTTAACCGGAGTTGGAAAACTTTAACCGGAGTTGGACAATTTTAACCGTAGTTGGACATTGTAATACAGATATAACTTAGAGTTGAAACGTTTCAAAAGAAATCTGAACATCTAAAAACTGTGGTCGGACATTTGTATGTGACGTCGAAACATTGGAGCTTAGTCTATGATTTTTGTAACTGGAGCCACATAAGTTTGTGGTTTCGCTGTTCTGACATTCTGTGTCTAGTCCGAGGCAGAATCGCTCGTATCCCTCTCACATCAATGATTAACACGCCCCTGGCTTATGCTAAACTCCACGAGCAAGCCGAGCAATACTTTAACTTAACTGTTACAAAACGAATATTGAGACATTAGAAGGATCTGAGATGTGACGAGGGGCGGAGATGGGCGGGATCAGAAGGACGGTTGATATTACTGTGTAAATACTAACTTAATTTACTATCCCCCTCCCCCAATCTCCGGCCCATCCAACGCCCTCCCAAACGCAATTTCTGATGCTGGGTTGCGTACCTCATGACCCTAAGCGTAATGTTATGCTATTTTTTTTTTGTTCTCTGCATCACTGCAGTTTTTTTTACATTTCAACTGATTGTGATGTGTTGTTGTTGTTATGTTTTGTTTTTTATTTCTTCTTTTTTTTTTTGGTTGGGGAGGGGGCATAATGTTGCCAGTGGCGAACTATGGAAAGGGGGGGGGGGGGGTCCCCTCTTTTTCCTGAACTTGAGGGGTGGTATTTTCGGCCGTGTGGATAGTGTGTGCCAGCAAAGCCCCATAGGAAAACGGCTCAAAGGCAGACCTAGGCTTAGGTGGATGGATGATGTGAGGGAAAAGATCTATGTGCAGCGCGGTGAGCCCAGCCCTAGGCTGGGGTACCGCGCTACATAAGACCGCTAATAATAATAATAATAATAATAATTACATCAACTGGGAGTCCAAGCATGGAAAAGAAAGCGTCAGTTGAGTCTGAGTGGAAGGAAGTGGTGAGGCAGGCCAAATCTCTACGTGGGCTGTTCCTAAGCAACCGGAGTTGTTGGGTGGCGAGTCGTTTCGTGGAAGAGGGCCGGCAAAAAGCTTAGCTCGCCCCCCCCCCCCTGGCGACGATAACCGTTGTTACGCCACTCAATGTTGCACACGGTAGTGTCATTGGGCTGGTACGGAATTGTGTGTACGTAAGTGTGNCGTCAGTTGAGTCTGAGTGGAAGGAAGGGGTGAGGCAGGCCAAATCTCTACGTGGGCTGTTCCTAAGCAACCGGAGTTGTTGGGTGGCGAGTCGTTTCGTGGAAGAGGGCCGGCAAAAAGCTTAGCTCGCCCCCCCCCCCTGGCGACGATAACCGTTGTTACGCCACTCAATGTTGCACACGGTAGTGTCATTGGGCTGGTACGGAATTGTGTGTACGTAAGTGTGTGTACGTAAGTGTGTATGGATTGGATGATGAGGGTGTGGATTGGAGTGTTTGTTAACAATTGTGAGTTTGTGGATACGTGGGTGTGTGCGAGATGTGCATGGATGAGCATGGATGTGTGGGTATGTGAATGTGAGAATGAATATGTGGTATGTGTGTGTTGGTACGGGGGGGGGGTATACATGTGTCGGCATATAATGGATGTGTGGATATGTGAATGTTAGTATGAATATTTGGTGTGTGTGTGTGTTGGTATGCGGGGTGTCAATATGGGGGTATATGCTGCATGTATGGGTATGTTAATGTGAGTATGCTCATGTTGTGTGTGTGTTGGTATGTGGGCGTGTAAATATGGGGGTATATGCTGTATACGTGGGTATCGATTGATGTGAGTATGCTCATGTGGTGTGTGTGTTGGTATGTGGGTGCGTAAATGTGTGGATATATGCTGGATGTGTGTTTCATCAATTAACAAAGGGAACATCTAATCGTAACTCAGCTCAGCTGTGAATGACCAGTTGACCTGATTGCAACAACGTTCTATCTCGGTGACACCATCAAGTAATAAAACAGGTTTGCGTCGATCTAACGATAGCAATGGCCATTGTCTCCCCTCGTCTAACATTAATATTGTACTTGCTATTTTTATCACTCTATTTCAGAGCAGTCGAGTAACTTTCTGAGACTCTCTGTGACTTTTTATGTTTGGCCCCCTTTTCCAAGTTAATACTGCCCCCCCCCCCCCCCCCCCTTTAAAAAAAAAAAAAAAAAAAACAACAACCTTGGACCCCTTCAATACGTGAGCCACCTTGCAGCCAAAAGGGTAGCAACAAGGGTAGCTACAGGGGTAGCAGGTCCCACGCGACGGCTCGTTTTGATGTAATTTAGAGCCCAGCCGGTTCACTTGATCCGTAGACACACATTGCAATGCAGGAACGAACGACCTTGGCTGTATTCATATTTATTACATCAGGGATATAGAATATCTGTTTAAATGCATATTTTTACAGAGAAACTCGGGGCAATTATCCAAATAAACGGCTATTCATGTTATTAGATTGAGGATAGATTGGTTTAAATACATGCTATGGTGAACACATACGGTGAGAAGATATAGATTTAAATACAACATGCAGTGGTGAACACATTCGGTGGGAATAGATTGATTGAAACACATGCTATGGTGAACACATTCGGTGAGAAGAGATAGATTAAAGATTAAAAGAACTATCTGGCTGCGAAGAGGCACGGTGGAGATCTCCTCCTGCTAGACAGCCCCCCCCCCCCCCTTGGTGAACACCTTCGGGGAGAAGAGATAGATTAAAGATTAAAAGAACTATCTGGCTGCGAAGAGGGACGGTGGAGATCTCCTCCTGCTAGACAGCCCCCCCCCCCCCGCCCGTAACTTCACTCCCCTTGACTTTCTTCACGAGGCTATAATCTCAGCCAAAGAGCATCCGGTCAGTCGGTGAGTTTGCCCTCACGACATCAGCAGCCAACTTTCCAGGGATCGGTCTGGTGTCTTTACGTCCTAATATCACCCCCCCCCACCCCCCACGCCCAACTGCCTAACCCGGGGAAGCGTCCGACACGCTCTAATAGGGTTTTCTACATTGGGTTTATATCTCGTGACTAGTTCACGTAGTAGCTGGGACGAAACGGTTGCGTAGGAAGAGCCTCCCCAAATGGCTGATTATATAGAATCAATGCCATGAGGTTGTCACTAACCACAGCATGCCTCATATCCATCAGCGGCAACATTCATGATCCCTACCCTGTTTCTACCGTTATTTCAATTGCAGTTATGTCCACAGCTGGTAGTATCACTGTAGTTGGTAGCGATTTTGGCAGGCACCATGCATGTCTTTTGTCTGCCAACGCAGGCGCACGCAATAGTGGTGATGTTCCCAGGTTAGCGCTGAAGTCGGTGGCAGTGCCTCTGTAGTCTGCATGCCAAATACAGTCATGTCGACCAGAGCCCCAGGCGACACTAGGTCCCGTTGTTCGTCATGATATCCCAGAATTCATCAGCTGTATGTGTCTAGCTAATGAATGGCCATGTTATACTCTGTGCCTGGCTAATCATTGACCATGTCCTACTCTGTGGTCTAGCTTATGAATGGCCATGTCATACTCTGTGTATAGCTGGTATACGACCATGTCATACTCTGTGACTAGCTAATGAGTGGCCCTGCCAAACTCTGTGTCCAAACTTGTTTTTTTTTTTTTCCCTTCCTCTTTTTCGTTTGGCCAGCCTTGTAACTTATCTGTCCTTGTCCATCTTGCTGCTGGTTGTACATTTAAATCTAACATTGCAGGGCCGACACCTTACAAACGCCCGCCCGACTTCCTGTCATCAGGCGCACAACTTTGCATGACAAATAGCCGCTCCGGATTTGACTTCATTGTGTGGACGTCGCGGATGCTCGACTCAGTTATACCCTTTATAAAATATAATATAGATATGTTACAAACAGTTGAATTGACAGATGTGACATCCTATCAGGTGAATAGGATATGACAAAATAGCCCGGTAATTTAGTGTTTCTTCTCCAAAGCGAATACTTTATGGTTGAACTGAAAACGAAAGTCTTGCATCCGGTTTTTTTTTTGTTAAACAAAATCCAGCGACACACAATCGAACCATATTGAATTGACACATAGATAAATCCAATCCACCGACACACAGTCAAACCCAATTAAATTGACACATATAGCTAAACCCAATCCACCGACGCACAGTCGAACCCAATTAAATTGACACATAGCTAAATCCAATCCACCGACACACAGTCGAACCCAATTAAATTGACACATAGCTAAACCCAATCCACCGAAACACAGTCGAGCCCTATTGAATTGACACATAGCTAAAGCCAATCCACCGACACACAGTCGCACCCAATTAAATTGACACATAGCTAAAGCCAATCCACCGACACACAGTCGAACCCTATTGAATTGACACATAGCTAAAGCCAATCCAATGACACACAGTCGAACCCAATCAAATTGACACATAGCTAAAGCCAATCCACCGAAACACAGTCGAACCCTATTGAATTGACACATAGCTAAAGCCAATCCACCGACACACAGTCGAACCCTATTGAATTGACACATAGCTAAAGCCAATCCACCGACACACAGTCGAACCCAATTAAATTGACACATAGCTAAAGCCAATCCACAGAAACACAGTCGAACCCTATTGAATTGACACATAGCTAAAGCCAATCCACCGAAACACAGTCGAACCCTATTGAATTGACACATAGCTAAAGCCAATCCACCGAAACACAGTCGAACCCTATTGAATTGACACATAGCTAAAGCCAATCCACCGACACACAGTCGAACCCAATTAAATTGACACATAGCTAAAGCCAATCCACCGACACACAGTCGAACCCTATTGAATTGACACATAGCTAAAGCCAATCCACCGAAACACAGTCGAACCCTATTAAATTGACACATAGCTAAAGCCAATCCACCGAAACACAGTCGAACCCTATTAAATTGACACATAGCTAAAGCCAATCCACCGAAACACAGTCGAACCCTATTAAATTGACACATAGCTAAATCCAATCCACCGACACACAGTCGAACCCAATTAAATTGACACATAGCTAAACCCAATCCACCGAAACACAGTCGAGCCCTATTGAATTGACACATAGCTAAAGCCAATCCACCGACACACAGTTGAACCCAATTAAATTGACACATAGCTAAACCCAATCCACCGACACACAGTCGAGCCCAATTGAATTGACACATAGCTAAACCCGATTCACTGACACTATGTGGAGACCAATCCCCTGACAGATGCCCAATTTCACGTTCACGTAGCTGAACCCAATCCACTTGACACAGAGCGTAACGCAATCCACAATATTATTTTCTCAACATAAGCCAGGGAAGTTAGTCCGGATGTTTTCAAGTCTGTCACAGTGCTGCGTCATGCCATTCAGACCCCAATTAACACCAACCAATACACTGTCACTTAATTGGAGTGGCAGTAGCAGCAACGGTGCAAACACTGTGTGCGAATCAAGCACCCCCATAATTATGGAGTGGTTGGGGTGGGGTGGAGTGAGTGGGGGTGTGGAGTGGGTGGAATGGGTAGACTGGGTAGAGTGGGTGGATTGGGTGGATTGGGTGGAGTGGGTGGGGGGTGTGGAGTGGGTGGACTGGGTGGGGTGAGGAGTGGGTGGAGTGGGTGGAGTGGGGGTGGAGTGGGGTGTGTGGAGTGGGTGGGATGGGTGGGTGTAGTGGGTAGAGTTGGTGAAGTGGGTGGAGTGGGTGGGGGTGTGGAGTTGAAGAAGTGGGTGGGGTGGCTGAAGTGGGTAGAGTGGGTGGATTGGGTGGAGTAGATGGAGTGGGTGGAGTGCGTGGGGGTGTGGAGTGGGTGGAGTGGGGGTGGAGTGGGTGGGGTGTGGAGTGGGTACCGTGGGTGGAGTGGGGTAGAGTGGGTGGATTGGGTGGAGTGGATGGAGTGGGTGGAGTGGGTGGGGTGGGTAGAGTGGGTGGAATGGATGGAGTAGGTGGAGTGGATATCTTTTTGTCCTTTAAAAACAAAATGATTAAAAGTGACATTAATTGTTAAACACAAAAAATCCTTTAAAAAAAAATAATAATTTCAAATCTATTACTTTGAGTGTGTGGATAAATCTATGAAATCTATATAGTTGATGTATGTGCCTGCATGATAAATCTATTCAATCGATTAGTACCTGTATGTTTAGTGTTTATCAAACCCGCACATATTACTTACCAAAGCAAAATCAATCTCACCGAAAGAATGTCATTGATAATAATGATCAATCTGGAAGGTAAGATGACTACAAAAAGAGTTTATTTTTTGCAACCCTACCATTTTTTGCCCGTTCCTGGTGTATTCTGGGGTAGTTAAAATCCTTCCCCCCCCCCCCCCCCCCCCCCCCAACACGGTGAGCGGAAAAAAGTCACAGGTTTTGCTTGGGAAAAAGGTCACAAGAAATAAAGTCACAGTAAAAAAGTCACAGGTTTTGCTTGGGAAAAAGGTCACAAGAAATAAAGTCACAGTAAAAAAGTCACAGGTTTTGCTTAGAAAAAGGTCACAAGAAATAAAGTCACAGTAAAAAAGTCACAGGTTTTGGTTAGAAAAAGGTCACAAGAAATAAAGTCACAGTAAAAAAAGTCACAGGTTTTGCTTAGAAAAAGGTCACAAGAAATAAAGTCACAGTAAAAAAAGTCACAGGTTTTGCTTGGAAAAAGGTCACAAGAAATAAAGTCACAGTAAAAAAAGTCACAGGTTTTGCTTGGAAAAAAAGTCACAAGAAATAAAGTCATAGTAAAAAAAGTCACAGGTTTTAAGTCCATATAAATGTAGAGACCGACAGAAAGTGATTTTCTGATTTCGGCCGAAGCCGAAAATAGGCCGAAAGTTTAAACCGAAAATGAAATATTAAGATATTTTGAAATTCGTTCCCGCATACATTCTGCATACATCGAAAATGATGTGGGAAAGTATACATATTTACATTTTTTTAATAAAAAATAAGACAACGGAAATAAACATCTAATATAGGAGTCTCAAACTCGCGGCCCGCAAGCTTTTGTGACCCGCAAGACGATATTTTGCGGCCCGCTACATGACAGAAACGTTGAGTGTAAATGCTCCGGGCCCGTGTCCCCCATTCTCATATCTATAACGTGACTCTCCGCGACGGTTTCAGTCGAATCTCACTGACTAGTCTAATTCTGATTTTTTTTTTTTATGTTTCTAAATATTTTTGTATGCCAGGTCTCTGGCAACAGTGAGAAGTTCTTGAGATCGCTTAATGATTTTACTGTTACTCATAAAGGTTGAGCAGATTTAACAGTTGTAATCGCTTTTTTGTGGATTACTTGATGCGGCCCCCTCTCATTCAGACCCTACCTCCTGTGCCCCCCCCCCCTGACGATTTGAGTTTGAGACCCTTGATCTAATGAATACTTAGGATTTTACCATTTTAATATAAAAGTAATTTAAATGGNGCTTAATGATTTTACTGTTACTCATAAAGGTTGAGCAGATTTAACAGTTGTAATCGCTTTTTTGTGGATTACTTGATACGGCCCAGTCTCATTCAGACACTACCTCCTGTGCCCCCCCCCCTGACGATTTGAGTTTGAGACCCTTGATCTAATGAATACTTAGGATTTTACCATTTTAATATAAAAGTAATTTAAATGGCTTCACCATTTTTTTTTAAAATTCGTATGGTAGGAAAAATTTTGACAAAAGGGTTGGGGGGGGGGGGAATTAATGCAAAATATTACTTTTTTAAACAGGGTCTCTAAAAAATGTGGTTCTAAAAGATCGCTTAATTTGTTTTTAAAGATCGTTTAGTTGGTTTTTATTGATCGGTTAGTTTGTTGTTAAAGATCGTTTAGTTTGTTGTTAAAGATCGTTTAGTTTGTTGTTAAGATCGTTTAGTTTGTTGTTAAAGATCATTCAGTTTGTTGTTAAAGATCGTTTAGTTTGTTGTTAAAGATCGGTTAGTTTGTTCTTAAAGATCGCTTAGTTTGCTGTTAAAGATCGTCCAGTTTTGATAATGATCGCTTTATTTTTTCTTAAAGATCGCTTAGTTTGTTCATAAAGATCGCTTAGTTCTTTCTTAAAGATCGCTTAGTTTGTTCATAAAGATCGCTTAGTTTGTTGTAAAGATCTCTTTGTTTTTTCACAAAGATCGCTTAGTTTGTTCTTAAAGATAATTGATTTTGTTCCTTAAGATCGATTAATTTGTTTTTAAAGATCTTTTAGTTTGTTCCTAAAGAACATTTAGTTTTCTGTTAAAAATAGCTTAGTTTATTCTTATAAATCATTTAGTTTACTATTAAAGATCATTTGTTTTGTTCTTAAAGATCATTTAGTTCGGTCTTAAAAATCGTTTAGTTTGTTCTATTAGATCATTTAGTTTGTTATTAAAGATCGTTTAGTTTGTTATTAAAGTTCGTTTAGTTTGTTTTAAAGATCGCTTTCTTCAATGTCCTTTAGATTGTTTTTAAATATTGTTTAATTTGTTCATAAATGTCGCTTAGTTTGTTGTTAAATATCGCTTTCGCTGAGTATTAAATGACCGAAAACCTGAGTCAATTTCGGCCGAAACCGAAGAAAAACCGAAAGTTAACTTTTCTCTTTCGGCCGAAACCGAAATTAAGCCGAAAGTTAACTTTTCAATTTCGGCCGAAACCGAAAATTGGCCGAAAGGGATAAAATGGTCACTTTCGGCGCCGAAGCCGAAGCCGAAATTCGGTCGGTCTCTATATAAATGTTTATCTTAGACTAAATACCACTGAAATGGAAGTTGGAGACGGCTCTATAGGATCGAGGTATGTTTATCGCTTGGGACTAAATGTGTGTGTGTTCATTGTGTTAAGTATACATATCACAATCACACATTTATTGCTATGTGTTAATGTAACTAATTATGAATGTTAGGAACGAAGCCAATGAACACAACTATTTAAGATTGAACAACAGTAAATGGTAGTAAGCGACTGCGCAGAGATCAAGCTGTCGACCAAAGGGATTGTGATTTGATTACTGGCTCTGGGCGACAGATGGTCATTCTTTGGTTTGTTGTTGTGTGTGTGCATCTGATAATGAAATAAAAGAATCTGGCCCCGATCTCTGCAACACATGTCATACAGTGATTAATTCAGAAATTTTTCACCAATTTTTTTTATTTTTTTTTGGGGGGGGGGGGGGGGGGGGCCTTCAGATTTTTTTCCGCCCTCGGAGACAAGCTGAAAGAAACCCTGATCTCACATAGTAAAGGTGTAATACGTTGTTTTTTTTACAATGTTTTATTTTCATTACTTAACTATTAATTTATTGACGTGATACTCATCAATGGAAATATATATTGGTGTAAATGGGTAGGGTTGATTAATTTTTTTAAATTTCTTCCTATCCCTTTTCTTCCTGTGAAGTTTAGCTCCATTTACTTATATGTTGTCTATAATAAACATTGATATGGACTTACAAATAAAATAATTGCTAATTTTTAAAATTGTGACTTTTCTACAACCCCCAACCCACCCACACACACACACACCCACACCCACCCACCCACAACCTCACACACACACACAATCACACACTCACGCGCGCCTAGGAAACACTCCTCCAAAAGCGACATCACACCTTCACACATTCACCCACACGCAATATCACACACCCATAGAGATAACAACACTCACACACTCCCAAACACAACACTATTGTCACACACTCAACCCCCCCCCCTCCACACACACACACATAAGCACCAATTCAAGGTCTGCCATAAACAGACATGCGTTTATAAAATTCACTCACACACTCCCAAACACAACACTATTGTCACACACTCAACCCCCCCCCCCTCCACACACACACACATAAGCACCAATTCAAGGTCTGCCATAAACAGACATGCGTTTATAAAATGACATGATCGTGTAGATGCACTTTAGTGTTTTCTAAGAGCTGTTAAAATCTTTCAGATGATCAACTTCCTTTTGTTGTTTAAGTTCATAGAAAATAGTACGTGAGCCTCAATGACCTCTTTTTCCAGGACCAGTCTCATCAAGTAGGGGTCATTCCATGTAGGCGTCATTCCATGTAGTGGTCATTCCATGTAGGCGTCATTCCATGAAGGGGTCATTCCATATAGGCGTCATTCCATGTAGGGGTCATTCCATGTAGGCGTCAGTCCATGTAGGGGTCATTCCATGTAGGCGTCATTCCATGTAGGGGTCATCCATGTAGGCGTCATTCCATGTAGGGGTCATTTCATGTAGAGGTCATTCCTTAATAAAGTAATAAACTACACATTCCATTCATTATCCAATACACATTCCATTTACTATCCAATGAACTTTCCAATTATCATCCAATACACATTTCATTTATTATCCAATACACATTCCATTCATTATCCAACACATTTCATTTATTATCCAATACACATTCCATTCATTATCCAACACATTTCATTTATTATCCAATTCACATTCCATTCATTACCCAACACATTTCATTTATTATCCAATACACATTCCATTCATTAACCAATTGACATTCCATACACTAAGACTTAGACGATGTGTCGCAATAGCTGATGCTTCCATCCGTTATCGTCTATGCTATCCCACCAACAATAGCTCATGATATCCCCTCGCTTCCTTGGGAAAAAGTCGGAACAGTCGTTTAACATTATACTGGAAAGAACGATTTACATTTTGTTGATTACTACAGAAGATTCTTTGAAATTAGTCTCATTCCGTCTCTCAAAGCTTCTGGTGTGGTTATTCATATGAAGTCTCAATTTGCGCGCCATGGCATTCCAAGAGAAGCAATTAGTGACAATGGACCCCATTTTCCAGTGAAGCGTATCTCACCTTCTCCAAACGGTGGGGATTTAGTCACATGACTTCAAGCCCCAGATACCCACAGTCCAACGGCGTGGCTGAATGAGCAATACCTAAAGTGAAGACACTTTTAAAGAAAGCTCAAGCTTCGGGACAAGATCTGACAATTCTCAAATATTGGCATAATCATTTGTCTCGGATGATGTATTGTTTCTCGTAAGCTAGGATGAACATGAAGTTAATTAGATAGTGTACGTCATGCGCAGAGAAGCAAGTGGACGATACAAATGGCAGTCTGATTATTTCATTATTGGCTCTTGCCATGGCTCAATGTACATCACACAACATCTCAATGTTGACTCCACAGATCTGAGTGGATTATGAATGTGAAGTGAATAAGTAATATGGCAATTATGGTTCCTCTAATTTCTAGAGATTTATTTCATGCTGTGTCTCAAAATCGCCAATAAACACGTGATGCTAAATTCGAATGGCTCGTGTTGTCAAACATCATGCAGCATTGCAAAGTGTGAATAGACAAGGCAAACTAAAACTACCGAATAATTCTGCAACTTAATTACAAGTAACAAACGTTGTTATATACAAGAGGTTGCTACAAGAGCCATATATCGCCCTGTCGCAGTTTACAAATGCCCCATGTCCCGATGGACCTTTGCCTGCACGGCTACTTATGGGCAGACGACTGAGATCAACTCTTCCAGCTACTGATGCCTACCTAAAGCCTGAAGTTCCACACCCAAAAGAAATGAACAAAATCTGGAACAGAAGAAAAAACGATCAAGGAAGATATTACAACAAGACAGCGAAAATGAAGGGCCTTCCGCAAATTCAGCCTGGTAACAGTTTCTATATGCAGAACAAGCCTCGAAGCTCGTGGAAGCCATCAGTAGTTATCTCATAAGCCTCCAAACCAAGGTCATACAGTGTTAAAACACCAGATTGGGGTGACATACCAGCGAAATCAGAAAATGTTAAAAGACACATTGGGCGGGCGGCAAAGCAGTAATGCAGATTTATTCGAACTGGACAACCCCGATACAACACATGAGCCACAACGCACCAACCCAGAGGTTGTAAAAGAGACTGTGGGGAAAGTGTCGCTACTAAGCGCCATCAATCCTATTCCAGCAGATCCTTTTCCGGCACATCCTATTCCGGCACATCCTATTCCAGCACATCCTATTCCAGCAGATCCTTTCCCGGCACATCCTATTCCAACACATCCTATTCCAGCACATCCTATTCTAGCACATCCTATTCCAGCACATCCTATTCCAGCCGATCCTTTTTAGGGCACATCCTATTCTAGCACATCCTATTCCAGCACATCCTATTCTAGCACATCCTATTCCAGCACATCCTATTCCAGCACATCCTATTCCAGCACATCCTATTCCAGCAGATCCTTTTCCGGCACATCCTATTCCAGCACATCCTATTCCAGCACATCCTATTCTAGCACATCCTATTCCAGCACATCCTATTCCAGCACATCCTATTCCAGCACAAGTGGTGACAAGTTATGGCAGGCAGGTGAAACCACCAATGCGCTTCCCGATAGAGACATGTAAGACGTACAGTGTCATGCAGTGCAAATTGAGTTATTTGTCCATACAAAGTATAGAACAGTGTTCTAGTAGTACTATTGATATGATGGTGAATGAGAGGGTTTTTTTTTCTTGATTGACTGTTGATTGTATTGTTAAGAGGGAGATGTGATAGTATGTCTGATGATTAGTATTGTGAGTAGTGAGTGAAGTTTGTGACCTGCTTGGCCTGTGTTGTTGCTGTGTGGTGTGACTGGATGTGGTGTCGTTGTTTTTAATCATGGCTGTTTTAAACTTAAATGCGTGGAAAAGTGGAATGAGTGATGATGAATGTGAAGTATAAAAAGAGTGTAGAATGTATAGAATAACGCTCAGTTGTTACACCGAACACAGATTAGTGGGCGTCAAGATTGGGCGTCAAGAGTGGGCGTCATTCATTTCTATTACAGTACCTAAACAAACAAAAAGCACAGGAGATTTTCGCCGGACCTACCTCACGAAAAAACTGTGCCGTCGGCCGAAAATGCCACCGCTTCATTACAAAGAGAAAAACTACCAACGGTGGCGGATCGCCCCATCCGTACCCTCCTCCAACGCCACGGCATACATCCCTTAAGTACCCTCTTCCTACGCCACTGCATACATCCCTTACGTACCCTCTTCCTATGCCACTGCATACATCCCTTACGTACCCTCTTCCTATGCCACTGCATACATCCCTTACGTACCCTCTTCCTACGCCACTGCATACATCCCTTACGTACCCTCTTCCTATGCCACTGCATACATCCCTTAAGTACCCTCTTCCTACGCCACTGCATACATCCCTTACGTACCCTCTTCCTACGCCACTGCATACATCCCTTACGTACCCTCTTCCTACGCCACTGCATACATCCCTTACGTACCCTCTTCCTACGCCACTGCATACATCCCTTACGTACCCTCGATTTTAAGTAGATTTTTTTTTCCTCCACGAAAGCCTCAAACAATTAATTGCTTTGTTACACGTTTCACTGTTCTTCTTTCTTTCTTTCCTTTTTTTTTTTTTTTTTTTTTTTTTTTTTTTTTTTTCCCAATTTTTTTTTCTTTTCCCCTTTTTTTTTTTTTTTTTTTGGTTTTTGCATAGTTGCCCAATCATATTTCCATTGCCCCTATTCTGATTCTCTATTGTAACATTACTTCAACTCATTGGGCGCCAACAAAGCCAAACATAATGGGTGCGATGAACTTCCTACGCCTACCACGCATATGAATAATGGCGGCGTTGACATGGTAACGGGGGGACGCATCGTTCAACACCTAACCCACGGCGTGCAACAGATGAGGTGTTAATCGCCGCTGTACAGCGCTGTTCAATTATCTTTCAAGGAATTCAGTGATGTATTTAGGGCCGCCATCGGCCTCATCATTTGTTCAAGTTAATATTATTATAATTATTATTTATTTTTGGTTATTTTTATTTTTTTTAATTATTTTTTTTAAACTTTAATTAAGTCTTGTTAAAATTACTTGTTAAAATTACTTGTTAAAATTACTTGTTAAAATTACTTGTTAAAATTACTTGTTAGAATTACTTGTTAAATTACTTGGTTTCAGTTCCATCTATTAGTTTCGTTTAAATATTTCGATAGTTTTGTTAGAGAAATTGCAGATTTAAAAATCATATTCATATTTAAAGCGTGCACATCTAAGGCAAAGAAACTGGATCGACATTCTCAGGAGTGTTTTGAATCAACTGTAAAAAAAAGGCGACCAGGGGCGAAGTAATTGCACATAAAAGCATATCGTGTGGTCTAAATTTAGCACAGACCTCACTCCCTAGTACCCATGGGGGTGGGGGGCATGGGAGGGGGGAGGTCAGCTAATTGATCTTTGACCAACGTCATGACGGAAGCCTTGACCCGATGATTGAACGCGTATTATGATTATGTTTGACCTATTGCTGTGGTGTGAAGTCGGCATCAACCATAATGTGGTTAAATCTGGGTTGATCTGCTGGTGTGGTGTGAAGTCGGCATCAAACATAATGTGGTTAAATCTGGGTTGATCTGCTGGTGTGGTGTGAAGTCGGCATCAACCATAATGTGGTTAAATCTGGGTTGATCTGCTGGTGTGGTGTGAAGTCGGCATCAACCATAATGTGGTTAAATCTTGGTTGATCTGCTGGTGTGGTGTGAAGTCGGCATCAACCATAATGTGGTTAAAACTGGGTTGATCTGCTGGTGTGGTGTGAAGTCGGCATCAAACATAATGTGGTTAAATCTGGGTTGATCTGCTGGTGTGGTGTGAAGTCGGCATCAACCATAATGTGGTTAAATCTGGGTTGATCTACTGCTGTGGTGTGAAGTCGGCATCAAACATAATGTGGTTAAAACTGGGTTGATCTGCTGGTGTGGTGTGAAGTCGGCATCAACCATAATGTGGTTAAATCTGGGTTGATCTGCTGGTGTGGTGTGAAGTCGGCATCAAACATAATGTGGTTAAATCTGGGTTGATCTGCTGGTGTGGTGTGAAGTCGGCATCAACCATAATGTGGTTAAATCTGGGTTGATCTGCTGCTGTGGTGTGAAGTCAGCACTAAACAGAGGGTTGGCTCAAACTGGTTTCTACCAAAACTGTTACGGGCAGTACCTGGAGACCAGTCATCAATCAACTCATTTTGATTATTTTTGTTCCCCATCGAACCATTGTTTGGGACAGATCTGAGACGTGTTAAGGTATTTTTCTGTAAATGACACCTACACATTTGAGACAGATCTGAGACGTGTTAAGGTATTTTTCTGTAAATGACACCTACGCATTTGAGACAGATCTGAGACGTGTCAAGGTATTTTTCTGTAAGTGACATCTACACATTTGAGACAGATCTGAGACGTGTTAAGGTATTTTTCTGTAAATGACACCTACACATTTGAGACATTTCTGAGGCGTGTCAACGATTTTCTGTAAGTGACACCTACACATTTGGTTGATCACATAGGTGATCAATTTGTTGACCGTTTTATATTGATAACATTGGATAATAAATGGAATGTGCATTAAATCGGCCCTTTGGGGAAGAATTCTTTTCGTCAGGGCCAGAACTGAACGATATAAAAATTCGTTTGTCCCCCAATCTGTACGAATTTACCAGCTTGCTCCCCCTGAAGTCACACATCTTAATGAGAGCTAAGTCCCTGAAATGGCTAAGCTCCTGAAGTCACACATCTGAATGAGAGCTAAGTCCCTGAAATGGCTAAGCCCCTGAAGTCACACATCTGAATTAGAGCTAAGTCCCTGAAATGGCTAAGCCCCTGAAGTCACAAATCTTAATGAGAGCTAAGTCCCTGAAATGGCTAAGCCCCTGAAGTCACAAATCTTAATGAGAGCTAAGTCCCTGAAATGGCTAAGCCCCTGAAGTCACAAATCTTAATGAGAGCTAAGTCCCTGAAATGGCTAAGCCCCTGAAGTCACAAATCTTAATGAGAGCTAAGTCCCTGAAATGGCTAAGCCCCTGAAGTCACAAATCTTAATGAGAGCTAAGTCCCTGAAATGGCTACGAGAATTCACTGAATGGCTGTTTTTTTTGCACTGGGGAAAAAATTTTAATGTGGATGTCTTGTGATGACATTGCTTTATTTCTGTGCTGACAATGTACAATGCAATCAAAAACATTTCCATTTGTTTGGATCAATAAAAGAATCTATCTTATCTTATCTTATAGAACATTTTTTACAGTGGTTACCTGGAATTAGAAGTAAATGGTGTGACCAGTTTATCGCAACTCTCCCCTCCCCCCAACTTACCAAACATTTCAGTGTCCCACAGCACGGCCTCAGTCGTAGCTAACGCTATTGGATGTAAAAAAAACATGTGATGCGTTTATTAATATTCGACACGTGACCAGTTCATTTCAAATGACTGGGAAAATCCCCCGCGCTGTCTGGCTGATGATCCAAACGAAGTATTCCCAAACACACGTCACGTTTTTCAAAGTTGTGTAAGTTTCCCTGTTGAGGATTTCTAAAGAAAGGGGAAAATCCCGCTACGGTAAGCCCAACACCTAAACAAATACCGGAATCTTTAGGCTGAGAGGGGGAACGTCGGACCACGATGTGAAGTTGTGGTTTTTGTGACGGGAATGTAATTCTCTTGGGTGCACTTTAACTCCACGTCATGTACTTCATTTAGCTGAAGACAGTGGATCTTAAACTTTCTTCGGCCACCACCCCCTTGGCACCACAAACCCATCCCTGGGGCCCCTCTGTGTTACCACTGTCTTGACCACTTTCTGGATCACTTTCTTGACCATTTTCTTGACCACCTTCTTGACCATTTTCTTGACCACCTTCCACAGAGTATAAACAAAATAAATAATGACTTGAACATGTCTTCTGAAGCTGAGACTTTTACTACGATGTCTTCAGCCTCGCCATCAGCTTTAAATAAGCCATTCAACAAAATAACCAAGTGCATCTTAAATCAAAAAAATAGATTTATCACCCCAATCTAAAATTTCAATTGAAGAATATGATAAAATCGCTCAGACACAATTGTATGTATCATGTTCGCATTGTCACAAGATAATTCTACTGTAATGTGACAAGGGGGTGCACCGGAAGACGACGTTACGGGGAGGGGTGGGTAGAGAAACACCAAATAGAAAACTGCAAACTGGACAATGTTTGCTCAAGTCCATTCCAGACCAGAAATCGTTAAATTACACGAGAAGGGTGCCGCCAGGTTAGGGTGCCACCAGGTTAGGGTGCCACCAGGTTAGGATGCCACCAGGTTAGGGTGCCACCAGATTAGGGTGCCACCAGATTAGAGGGCCACCAGGTTAGGGAGCCACCATATTAGGGTACCACCGTATAAGTGAGCTACCATATCAGGGTGCCACTATATTAGGATATCACCATAGTAGGGTGCCACCATATTAGGGGCATCACGAGACCGGGTTTCCACCACAGCAGGATGCCACCATTTAGGGTGTCCGCAGACAAAGCAGGTTGTGGCCAAAACAGGGTTTCACTATAGCAGGTTGTCACAAGAACAGGGTGAGAGAGAGAGAGAGAGAGAGAGAGAGAGAGAGCGAGAGCAGTGTGACACCCGAGTAGATGGGCACGTTATAAGGTTGCATCAGATTATGTTGCAAACAAATAATTTTGCCATCAGGGCGTCACCAGAGCAGGGCGTCACCAGAGAAAGGCGTCAACGGGGCAGGGTGCACCAGAGCAGGGCGTCAGCAGAGCAGGGCGTCACCAGAGCAGGGCGTCACCAGAGCAGCAGGGCGTCACCAGAGCAGGGCGTCACCAGAGCAGGGTGTCGCCAGCGCAGGGTGCCACCAGAGCAGGCAGACTCTGTGAGATCCATGTACATCAGTCGTTTCTGATGAATAGTCTTTAAGAGAATGTCCAGCTTCAAATAGCTTTTACAAGCGACTTACGCCCTCACATTGTGAAAGTCGATGAAACTTCAGTTGGTATCCACCAGATATTGGCGAGGAATGGAACACGTTTCAACTAGGCAGGACCGAGTCGACTCAATTCACATGTAGAGATTTAGAATAGCTAAGATATATAGGATGTATACGATCTTATAAGATAGTTAAGGTATATATGATTTATAAAATATATACGTTTAATAAGATCAATAAATAGTTAAGATATATTCGGTTTATAAGATAAATAAGATACGATTGATAAGATAGTTAAGACCTGTTAAGATGAACCATACGATTAAATTGAAAAGCCAAAATAAAACTCTATTAAAAAATGCGAATATTAGCATAGACCCTAGCCACAGACAATCAGCCAGACCTACAGGTAAACAGACCGACATTTAGACAAACAAGCAGAGACACAGATACACTAGCAGACGTACAGAGAGGCAAACATACAGACAAGTGAACATCGCCAGCAGGTGACTAATGTGCAGTCATTTTGTGGCCGTTAGACAAGCGAGGAGATTGGGGAGAGGGGGGAGAGTGGGGTTTCGGCTCGAAATAATTTTTTCTTCTCCACATTTAGAAAAATTAGGAAAATCCGGTTTACAGTGGGGAATTACCACTCGCTAGATTTTTGGAGACGCGTCAATTTAGTTCCCCCCCCCCCCCAAACTTTTATTATTTTTTTTTTTTTTTTGACCCAAAATTCGGTCGTTTTTTTTGTGTATTTCTCGCCCAAGCTACTAATGAAATTTGGAAAACCCCATCTGTTACACACAGCCCCGGGCTTAGGTTTGCTGAGGCCCTGAGTTTTACCACAGGCCTGGGGCCCACGATACCGTTTTGAATTACATCAGATCGTCAAAGTAAATTGTGTGTGTCCACTTTGTGTGTCCGCTTTGTGTGTCCACTTTGTGTGTCCACTTTGTGTGTCCACTTTTTGGGTCCACTTTGTGTGTCCACTTTGTGTGTCCACTTTGAGGGTCCACTTTGAGGGTCCACTTTGTGGGTCCACTTTGTGTGTCCACTTTGTGTGTCCACTTTGTGGGTCCACTTTGTGTGTCCACTTTGTGTGTCCACTTTGTGTGTCCACTTTGTGCCTCCACTTTGTGCCTCCACTTTGTGCCTCCACTTTGTGTGTCCTTTTTTGTGTTTGTGTTCAGAATTAGTTTGTTGCTTTGTCAAAGAAACTAATGATAATAATGGACGGCTTCCACTTCCTGGTGTATGGGTGGAGCCTCCCCTCCGACTCTCCTCTGAGCAGACGGCTCCGTCCCCTTGATCCGTGTCGCACCGTCCTCTCCGTCGCTGGCCACCATTCTCCAGGGAGTCTCTAACATCTCAACCCCAAAGCTTGTGGCACTAAGAAAGGCGATCTAATCTCACACCAGGGAGGGGTGTTGGCGTTGTTAAATGTTAAGACATACGCCACCATGAATTCTGTGTTGAGTTAATATCTTACAGGGTCAAGAGATTGCATCCTCTGAATTGTGGGTCCCTCTGTGCGATGAGCTCATAATTGAAAGAAGACTTTCATTTTGACTACTTGACTACTTGACTACTTGACTACTTCTTTGAATGTCCGTTCAACTTTATTTAGAGAAGTTATGGCCTGCTAATTACTGGAGAAAGTGTTTTTTTAAAATGTGTCCGGGTTTTCAAGGTAAGGATGAAAGAAGTATGACGTCACTCATTTCATGAAATGGAATTCCCGATGAGATTTTTAAAAATAAAAATAACGCAAGCCATGGGCGCCCGCAGAAAACTTTCCGGGGGGGGGGGGCGCAAAAAAAGCAATTAACCTTCCAGGGGAGGGGAAGGGGCAAAAAAATTTTAGTAAGGTTTTAATAAAGTTTTAATTTACTAACGGACAGGACATCATCTTTGTTACTTTCTTTTCTTTTTCTCTTTACTTTAATAAATTTTTTGTTAATCTTTTTGAAAATTTTTTTTATCCAATCAATGGGGGGGGGGGGCAAGTACCCCCCCCCTTGCCCCTACCTGCGGGCGCCCATGATCGCAAGTACGTTTGGTGCGTAATATTTTCTTTCGTTTTTTTTAAAAAATAGTTTGTGCAATAAATGTGCGGCGTCAAAGCGGCTGTATCGTTAGAATAATGGTATCAAATAAAATAAACTTCGTTTTTAGGGGTTTTAAATGATAAATCATAATGTTTGATAATGTTATGTCATTTTATGTTCAATTTTTATGGTTTTTTTTAAATTTCAGGTAGTTGGTCATGAAACGTATCTCATTTAACAACCCCAGATTTAGAGCCACTGTATTGAGAATCGGTGTGTTGAGAAACATTCTGTTGATAACCAGTGTGCTGAGAACGATTCTGTTAAGAACCAGTGTGTTGAGAACCACTATGAGTGACCATGTTGAGAACCTCTGCGTTGTAAAACAATGTGCTGCGAACAACTCTGTTGAGAATCACTGTGTTGAGAACCAGTGTGTTGAGAACCACTATGAGTGACTATGTTGAGAACTACTGCGTTGTAAACCACTGTGCTGCGAGCCACTGTGTTGAGAACCACTGTGTTGAGAACCACTGTGCTGAGAACCACTGTGTTGAGAACCACTGTGTTGAGAACCACTGTGCTGAGAACCACTGTGATGAGCTTAGAATCTGAGCAGCAAAAGACCGTGAGAAAGACGGGACGAGCCCATGTATTGTGCCGCTTGCTCCGATCTCTTATCTGGTTTTAACTCAACCAGCCGCTGCCTCAAAGCCTTCTTACCTGAATCCACGATCATCGATTGCCGCCACCCCCTCCCTCACCCCCACCCGGGTCTCCCCAGACCCATCAGCCTCCAGGCCTACAGGTATTCTTGGAATGCTTGCTGTGGCCCTGTTATTGAGAGGTACTCGGTGTACGCAATCAATAGCACGTGCTTGTGTCAGCCTAATGGAGCTTGCAGGAAGTGACGTTGAAATACAGGAATGCCGGGAATGAAAGAGTGTCACGGGCCCATAGTCGATAGGAGGGTACAATAACATGTACCAAGATTGTACCGAACCTGTCGACAGTGGATTTTCTCTCTCTCTCTCTCACTCTCTCTCTGTCAGAGAGTATAGATCGCAATCTCTTTCTCTCCCCTTGTATCTTTGAGTAGAGATTTAAATCTCTCCCTCTCTCTCTCTCTCTCTCTCTCTCTCTCTCTCTCTCTCTCTCTCTCTCTCTCTCTCTCTCTCTCTCAGTGTGTATATATCGCACTCTCTCTCTCTCTTCTCTGTCTCATTGTGTATATATATATCTCTCTCTCTCTCTCTCTCTCTCTCTCTGTCAGAGAGTATAGATCGCACTCTCTCTCTCTCTCCTTGTATCTTTGTGTAGAGATATATATCTCTCTCTCTCTCTCTCTCTCTCTCTCTCTCTCTCTCTCTCTCTCTATCTCTCTCTCTCTCTCTCTCTGTATCAGAGAGTATAGATCGCAACCTAACTCTCTCTCCCCTGTGTCATTGAGTATAGACATCAATCTCTCTCTCTCTCTCTCCCTGTATCAGAGAGTATATATCGCAATCTCTCTCTCTCTCTCCCTTGTATTATTGAGTACAGATATCAATCTCTCTCTCTCTCCCTGTATCAGAGAGTATAGATCGCAATCTCTTTCTGTATCAGAGAGTATAGATCACAATCTATCTCTCTCTCTCCCCTGTGTCATTGAGTATAGATATCAATCTCTCTCTCTCCCTGTATCAGAGAGTATAGATCGCAATCTCTCTGTCTCTCTCCCCTGTATCATTGAGTATAGATATCAATCTCTCTCTCTCTCTCTCTCCCTGTATCAGAGTATAGATCGCAATCTCTCTCTCTCTCTCCCCTGTATCATTGAGTATATATATCAATCTCTCTTTCTCTCTCTCTCTCTCTCCCTGTATCAGAGAGTGTAAATCGCAATCTTTCTCTTTCATAAGGGATTGACCAGATGGTAACGGCCTTTAGGCATCTCGGATTTCGTAATATGACCATGACTCCCCACGAAGCTATCACATGGCAGTCAGAGAATCATTCAACTCACAGCCATCAAAACACTCTGCATTCAACACTGTTTGTGTTTGGAGAAAAAAAAAATGGTTGCCATGTGGCAGAAAGAACTGAGAACCGTGGAGCAACGCTTGAAACATCTGCGGGACCATTTCGTTGTACCTGGCTGTGTGGATTGACCGACCCACAGTTCAGCCCTGCGTACCTGGTGGCTACCTCTAGGGACTGACCACGTCTTGCCTCTAATCTCGATTGACCATTGCTTAAAACTCACGTCCCAAGACCAGAGAGTCACCGACTGAATCTTCCTCAACAGAAGATTTTCAAAATAAGAACCGCGTTTAGGTCGCGTCGACCCTTCATTTTCCATCTGCCCTCCCTCAACGGTCCTGGCACGCTCTTGGAGCAGACGATCCAACGGCCATGGCCAGACAGGTGATGATAACGGTATCTTCTGTCTGTAATCATGAATCTCGAGGTATGCCGCGTTATTGAACTCCGCAAAGTTCAGATACAGCATGGTCCACCAGAAGAAATGTGCAGATGGCTGGAAGGTGTTCAGGATTGTGGGATTGGAGGAGTGGAATAGATTTGAATCGTGGCTCCGCGGCCCCCTGGAAGGGGGAGTGGGGGTTGTGGTGTACCTGCAGGTCATAGGGCAGAGCAATCCAATGGATTATCTGATGGTTGGATAATTTTGCCTGCTCGGGGCAAATAATAGTAGGACCTCTGGATGACCAGCATTCCGTGTGGAGACTGAGCTCAATTTGCGTGTGGTGACTAACCTCACTTTGCGTGTGGAGACTGACCTCAATTTGCGCGTGGAGACTGACCTCAGTTTGCGTGTGGAGACTGACCTCAATTTGCGTGTGGAGACTGACCTCAATTTGCGTGTGGAGATTGACCTCAATTTGTGTGTGGCGACTCACCTCAATTTTCGTGTGGAGACTCACCTCAATTTGCGCGTGGAAACTGACCTCAATTTGATTGGATTAGAAAGTTATCCAACAAAATATTTATATGCCTACAATTTTTAAAAATTTTTTTTTTAAAGTCCATAAACCTCTCGTTGTTCAAGTCAAATTACGTGCCTTCGTTTGTCGTGTTCGTTTGGTACTTCTCAGTTCAGTCCGCGAGTTATCGTGACGTCAGCATTGATTATATTCACGCAATATATGTAGACAGAAATATAAAATTTGGATGTGATGGACTGAACTTACAAACACAAACACATTATAAGCACACCATTACCAGTTGTTTTACCACTGACTAAAATGTGTTTGAAAACATCCCATGCAGTGAACGGCCAGCTTGAGCCAGCAAGTATGAATGACACCGAAATGTTTTAAGATGGGTCATCGATGCTTAAATTTGTGCAGCACGACAAATCAGTCATTGATCGAATCGATTTAGACGTACAGGGTACGATGTTCATCCAGCCATTCCTCGAAGTCAACCTCACCTATGACCTCTCCACACCTGTATCTATAAAATCACCTCACCTGTACCCATAAACTCTCCGCAACTGAACCCATAAACTCACCCCACCTGCACCCATAAACTAACCACACTTGTACCCATAAACTCACTACACCTGTACCTATGAACTCACCATACCTGCACCCATAAACTCACAACACCTGTACCTATGAACTCACCACACCTGTACCCATAAACTCACAACACCTGTACCCATAAACTCACCCCACCTGTACCCATAAACTCACCACACCTGTACCCATAAACTCACCCCACCTGCACCCATAAACTAACCACACTTGTACCCATAAACTCAACTCACCTGTACCTATAAACTCACCCCACCTGTACCTATAAACTCACCACACCTGTACCCATAAACTCACCCCACCTGCACCCATAAACTAACCACACTTGTACCCATAAACTCACAACACCTGTACCTATAAACTCACCACACCTGTACCCATAAACTCACTACACCTGTACCTATGAACTCACCATACCTGCACCCATAAACTCACAACACCTGTACCTATGAACTCACCACACCTGTACCCATAAACTCACTACACCTGTACCTATAAACTCACCACACCTGTACCTTTAAACTCACCACACCTGTACCCATAAACTCACCACACCTGTACCTATAAACTCACCACACATGTACCTATAAACTCACCACACATGTACCTATAAACTCACCACACATATACCTATAAACTCACCACACATGTACCCATAAACTCACAACACATGTACCTATAAACTCACCACACATGTACCTATAAACTCACCACACCTGTACCTATAAACTCACCACACCTGTACCTATAAATTCATTACACCTATACCTATAAACTCATCACACCTGTACCTATGAACTCACCACACATGTACCTATAAACTCATCACACCTGTACCTATAAACTCACCACACCTGTACCTATAAACTCATCACACCTGTATCTATGAACTCACCACACATGTACCCATAAACTCATCACACCCGTACCTATAAACTCATAACACCTGTACCTATGAACTCACCACACATGTACCTATAAACTCATCACACCTGTACCTATAAACTCACCACACCTGTACCTATAAACTCATCACACCTGTACCTATGAACTCACCACACATGTACCCATAAACTCATCACACCTGTACCTATAAACTCACTACACCTGTACCTATAAACTCACCACACTTTTACTATCAGCTCGTCACACCTGTTATTCTAAGACATTGTAGAAAAACGAGCATCAAAGCTATAGTGACCAAAATTTAAAAAAACCTAGTCTTCTATCAACAAAAGCCTACCCAGAGCGCCTAAGATTGCAAACCATACTTATCTATTGATCACAGTTTCAATATTCACACCTGTCGCAGACGCATTGTCAACTGTTTTCATTTGCTAGAACAAAGCTGGCGTCAAAATTACGCCATGTATTTTTTTTTTAAATGTTAAAAGTAAACCCCCATCCCTACAAAAAAAATTTAAATGAAACAAATTGTTCTACTTTGGAGTGGTTTCGGGGTTTAAAATCCATAAATTCAGTAGAGAATTCACAAGCAATCCACCAGTGTATAGCGGTCACTAGAGTGTATAACGGCCACCAGAGTGTATAACGGCCACCTGAGTGTATAGCGGCCACCAGAGTGTATAACGGCCACCTGAGTGTAAAACGGCCACCTGAGTGTATAACGGCCACCTGAGTGTATAACGGCCACCTGAGTGTATAACGGCCACCTGAGTGTATAACGGCCACCTGAGTGTATAACGGCCACCTGAGTGTATAGCGGCCACCAGAGTGTATAACGGCCACCTGAGTGTATAACGGCCACCTGAGTGTATAACAGCCACCAGAGTGAATAGCGGCCACCAGAGTGTATAACGGCCACCAGAGTGTATAGCGGCCACCAGAGTGTATAACGGCACCCTGAGTGCCACCTGAGTGTATAACGGCCACCAGAGTGTATAACGGCCACCTGAGTGTATAACGGCCACCTGAGTGTATAACGGCCACCTGAGTGTATAACGGCCACCTGAGTGTATAACGGCCACCTGAGTGTATAACGGCCACCTGAGTGTATAACGGCCACCTGAGTGTATAACGGCCACCTGAGTGTATAACGGCCACCTGAGTGTATAACGGCCACCTGAGTGTATAACGGCCACCTGAGTGTATAACGGCCACCTGAGTGTATAACGGCCACCTGAGTGTATAACGGCCACCTGAGTGTATAACGGCCACCTGAGTGTATAACGGCCACCTGAGTGTATAACGGCCACCTGAGTGTATAACGGCCACCTGAGTGTATAACGGCCACCTGAGTGTATAACGGCCACCTGAGTGTATAACGGCCACCTGAGTGTATAACGGCCACCTGAGTGTATAACGGCCACCTGAGTGTATAACGGCCACCTGAGTGTATAACGGCCACCTGAGTGTATAACGGCCACCTGAGTGTATAACGGCCACCTGAGTGTATAACGGCCACCTGAGTGTATAACGGCCACCTGAGTGTATAACGGCCACCTGAGTGTATAACGGCCACCTGAGTGTATAACGGCCACCTGAGTGTATAACGGCCACCTGAGTGTATAACGGCCACCTGAGTGTATAACGGCCACCTGAGTGTATAACGGCCACCTGAGTGTATAACGGCCACCTGAGTGTATAACGGCCACCTGAGTGTATAACGGCCACCTGAGTGTATAACGGCCACCAGAGTGTATAACGGCCACCTGAGTGTATAACGGCCACCAGAGTGTATAACGGCCACCAGAGTGTACATTTATTGGTGTATGTTGCACGATGTTTTTTTTTTAATTCATCCGGGCCTCCATTCACCCCCCCTCCCACCCCCCGTGCCCCTACACCCAAAAATAAAAGTTCCTGGTTTCTTTGAGTTACCAAATGTTACCAAATGTTACCAAATGTTACCAAAGTGCAGTAGCAACGGAATAGATCGCACGACTAACCTCCAGGTCGTAAATCATCACCGTCAGGTAATGATGTCTTGTACCCACCCCCCCACCACCACCCCTCCCCCAATCCATTCCCGCACCCTTCAGTTCCTCTTCCATCAATTCATTCTACTCTTCGCATACTCCTAGCGCTTTCATTACTATTTTACGACTCCGTACGTCATCAGGGTTGAAGCGGTGGAGGACTGCTGTTCGTATATCGCTGGAGACATAATCCTACAGGGGCTCAGATTATTTGTGAACTCTTCACATGGCCGCACAAGATTACAGAGTGAACGTACACCCCCCTCCCCCCCCCCACACCCTTTTCTCTCCATCCCTCAACCCTCGGCAACGTGAAGGAATTTCACCTGCTTAGTGATCTGCAACTTTNACTCTTCGCATACTCCTAGCGCTTTCATTACTATTTTACGACTCCGTACGTCATCAGGGTTGAAGCGGTGGAGGACTGCTGTTCGTATATCGCTGGAGACATAATCCTACAGGGGCTCAGATTATTTGTGAACTCTTCACATGGCCGCACAAGATTACAGAGTGAACGTACACCCCCCTCCCCCCCCCCCACACCCTTTTCTCTCCATCCCTCAACCCTCGGCAACGTGAAGGAATTTCACCTGCTTAGTGATCTGCAACTTTAAGTAATTAATAACGGTACCTGTATTGAGATTCGAATGTCTATTATAGTACTACTACGTTGAAACGTCCGTACGGATATATTAATGTATGTATCTGGCCAAGCGGTGGATATGAAAAAGTATCAAAGCTGGCAAGCACTGGATTTGAAAAAAATGTATTTTACCTGGCAAGGCAGTGGATATATTAATGAATAGTACCTGGCCAGGCAGTGGATATATTAATGTATTGTACCTGGCAAGGCAGTGGATATATTAATGAATAGTACCTGGCCAGGCGGCCACTGAAATGAACTCTTATTAACAACAAATTTTTTAAGAGATTTTCTGGGGGACGCAATTTTAAAGGGTTGACCCTGGGTGGCATTTAGTCAAGGTACGCCACTGGGTGTTACGTAACGTCTGAAAAGTCCCATCTCGTGTGCTGTGTATCAGGGGCGGATAGGGGCGTTCCCCCGGGTGGCCCCTTTTGCGTTATTTTGAGGGGCGGCAGACATTTTTCGTGGAAGGGAAGGCAAACATTTTTGCCCCCCCACCCCCTCCCCACCCCCAGATGATACAAACGCTCGTACTTCGCCACTATTACGCATTTGTAGGCAAAAAGACTGCGTCCTTTCATATTTAAAAAAAAATCTACTCTCTAACAAATCTATTTACTATATTCCTTTAAAAACTCTAGCCATCTTAGTAAGAGGGAATCAACTTTAATGACGTGAAATCACTGCAACCTTTCTAGCATATTAATTATATCGTCTCATCAGGGACGAAATTTTGGGTAGGGAATGGGGCATTAGACCCACCCTCCCCCCGGCCCTGAATTAGACGTTTTTATTTAAATTGGTATGTACTGTGGCGCCTTTATTAATAAACAATGAAACAAGCAGGCCAATTTTCGGGTCCCTGCACCCCCACACCTCTTTGAAAAAACTTGACGTCCCTGCTTCTCATATTATAGGGGTCATAGGTTGCAGGTGGAACATTTAGGCCAAGCCTCATATCCAAAAAAATCTTAAAATTTACTAATGGACTTAGTGAATTAAAAAAAAAAAAAACACACGTTGCGTAATACAAGCTTAGAAATCTACAGGCACATGCAATTTTTGAATAATTACATGAAATATGGACTTTGATGCCAACCAAGTTCTTATATTAAACAATGTGTACGTACTATCTAACACAGATAACATATATTTAAATGTATATGATTTTGGGACGTAAGGCCTGTGCCAACTGCTGAAGTCTTTTAGTCAGTGTGTAGTAAACACATTTCCAGCACTCGTGTCCTCTTTCAGTTTGCTGACAGGATCACGTGACAACGCCCCAAAGTTCTAAAGATGTCCAGACATTCATGTAGACACTTTGAAATGATCAGCAGTGCTGCTACGCCAGTGTTTGTCAGTGCTCGGCCAACCATAGAAGCAAAATCTACAGGGTGTTGAACACAAAGGGTGCGCATTCAATAAACGATCCACAAGGATGTCTAGTTCAGAAGATGATATAAGATATGGTTTCCCCACTTCAAAATAACAACTTTGACATTGGAGGAATCAATATGGCGAGACTGATGGTCTGAGTTTCGTTGCTTCACTTTGGTTGGAGTCTCTTGTACAGACACGCATCATAAAACCTGCCCCCTGTCTTCGATTCGGGAAAGCTGGGTGGAAAAGAAATTAAATGCATCAGATATTATTATTGTTTCAACATCTCTACCTGACTATCACTAGGAAGTCGGCTTATCCAGTGACACGACTGGCGCAGTGGCACGAATAACATAGAGACAAGAATGACACAGTGACAAGAATTACATACTGAGACGGATTACACACTGACACGGATTACACACTGGCACGAATTTCAAACTGACACGGATTACCCAGTGACACGGATTACACACTGACACGGATTACACAGTGACACGGATTATACAGTGACACGGATTACACAGTGACACGGATTACACACTGACACGAACTTCACACTGACACGGATTACACAGTGACACGGATTACACAGTGACACGGATTACACAGTGATACGGATTACACAGTGACACGGATTACACAGTGACACGGATTACACACTGACACGGATTACACAGTGACACGACTTACACAGTGACACGGATTACACACTGACACGTCTTACACACTGACACGACTTACACAGTGACACGGATTACACAGTGACATGGATTACATGGTGACACGGCTTACACAGCGACACGGATCATACAGCAACACAGCTTACACAAGTGTGGACAGGTTCAAGACAAAAGAATGTTCTACACATACTTCCGTAACCATGGCAACAGTAACAAACGATATTTCATCGATCATATTGACCCGCCAGTTGGACTCTGGACAAATTCATTCTCATCCGACCAGAACCGAATCAACGTACTGCAGCCATTAAAGGCGGCGCTGACCTGGACCTGGGTCATTTTAGCGCCAGCAGTGCCCCTGAACCAGACACATTTCACAGATGACATGGTAAACATAACTGCATTATGTAAAATAAGGAATTGGAGGAACACTGATGGCGTCATTCCTGTAGCAGACATGCATGACATAATCTGCACTTGTGATCGGTGGTCTGAGGAGGGGGAAAAGGGGGGGGGGGCATTTGGTAAATGCAAGGAGGTGTCAATATTGTATCTATCACCTCAACACTTAATAGTGCTAGGACTTCACTCAGAAGGCATATCAAACGGACTCTTCGACGTATTGATGTCTCCTTTGCTAAGGTTGCCACAGAGCCCAAAGGGTGGGGGGGGGGGGCGTACTCAGACAGTGAGGAGAGGGAGTTTCAGGATTAAGCCAGTTTGGACTACTTGATCATTTCTAATGGACATTTTTTGTAGAAACATAAAGACAATGGCGGTGTGACTAGATAATCCTATCGTTTTGTCTCTACACAGAAATTGAACTACATTATGATCTGGGAGAGCTACATTAAGATCTGAGAGAACTACATTGTAATATGAGAGAGCTACATTGTGATATGAGAGAGCTAGATTGTAATATGAGAGAGCTACATTGTGATATGAGAGAGCTACATTGTAATATGAGAGAGCTACATTGTGATATGAGAGAGCTACATTGTAATATGAGAGAGCTACATTGTGATATGAGAGAGCTACATTGTGATCTGGGAGAGCTACATTAAGATCTGAGAGAACTACATTGTAATATGAGAGAGCTACATTGTGATATGAGAGAGCTACATTGTGATCTGGGAGAGCTAGATTGTACTTGAGAACACCCAAGTTTTAAATTTCAAATAATTTGTTTTAATTGCTTTGTATTGTCTGCTGAAGAAGGCATCTTGCCGAAACTTCCTGTTAACTATCCGGCCTTTTGTTCAAGCCTCAGAATATTTTGTTCCAATATTTATTTACTTCACATGGCATGAACGCAGTAAATCTCTTATATAATGACATCATAGGCGCCTCATGAATTCACGCTTGGCTACTTAACACACGTCATTTTTGTTGGAATCATGACATGTCTAAAGGGTTCATGCCCAGTTCACACGATCAAGTTATCGCCAAATCGTCGCCTAATTTCTTTTTCAATGCACTGTGTTGTAACACATGGTATAGTGCGTTCAAAAACAGAATTTAACGCATATTTGATCGTGTACACTGGGCATTAGTGTCATTTCGTCTACGTCTAAGCTACGCAACTAGGTATCTCAGTTGTACGTGTAGGCGGTGAAGATATGCTTTGGGGAGGCTCCCGTACTTACTCCAAAAATCCTTACAGTGGATGCTAGTTAGTTTAGTGTGGTGGATTAATGAATCGTCCTGGAAGTGCAAGGTGAGGGGAAGGGGGGAAGGGGTGGGTGGACGTTAATGTAAGAGTTGTTTCCCTTGAGGGAGCACGGGAGTAATTGTGTCGTTCTTAACAAAATACTTTCAACAGTCGTCACCGATCTTCCCTCTAAGGTTTGTTGGTTTGTGAGCAAAATCATAAAGTTGTGAGCAAAATCATCAAGTTGTGAGCAAAATCATCAAGTTGTGAGCAAAATCATCAAGTTGTGAGCAAAATCATAAAGTTGTGTGCACATTTTTTACAGCATCAATTTTTTTTTGTGCGCAAAATTTTCAGCCTACACACACTTAAGTGGAAATTAGCTGCGCGGTTCTCAAAACTGCTGCGCAGCGTCTGTGAGATTGCTGCGCGGCCGCGCAGCTGCGCAGTTTAAAGGGAACATTGGGCGTCACCGATGGGAAAGTTGGAAGTAGAGGTGTTTTAACAACCAGATATCCTCCATTGTGGGGGAGGGGGGAGGGGGCAACTCCAGGAAACATTGAGTGAGAGAGGTGAGTTCTCGTGACATTGGAACCAATTATGTGTGTACCTGCGTGGTGAACTGAACACAATACATTGAGACCAATCATGTGTGTACCTGCGTGGTGAACTAAACACAATACATTGAGACCAATCATGTGTGTACAGGCGTGGTGTACCAAAGAGACCAACTAATTCCATCGAAGTGCACGAGCTCAAACTAATAATAGATTATTGGGACGAGTTCAGTGAGGTCAGGATGTAGGGGGCGTGGCCTGACTGTTGATTGAGTCACTATTCCGCTCCGTTTGGAGCGTTTCCCCACAGTGGCCATCACACTGACACTTTTCTGTGTCCGTCAGCAGGGGTATAACACCAACACCCCGACACATGCGAATACACTTACACAACAGACTTACATGCTCACAAAAACATACACAACCTGAACCCCGAGGGGGGGGGGTGAATAAGGGGGCGGAGTGCAGTGTATCCATGTATTTAATTTCCAAGATTCTGCCAATAGAAAAAGAAATTAGGATGCCATCGCTGACATAAAAACTAAAATTTGGTCACAGGGGTGTGTTACAAAACGGGTGAAAAGAGGGGAGGGGCTACGGTCCTGACTTATCACAAACTATTCTGATTTTAATAGTGGTCAGTACAGGGCCGCTCCTCTCTGTAATTTATATTGTGGGTATCAAAGCGTTGAGACGGACATCAGCAGACGACACCTACATTCTCCAAACAACTTGAGACGTCTAACTGTTGATTATCGAATGGATTTATGACTGATATAAAAAAAAAAGTTCTTCGGAAGCTCTCGCTGTCTCTGTCACTGTTGCATACCTCTGTTTCTCTACAACTATACTGTCACATCTCACTCATGGCTGTTGAATACCTCTGTTTCTCTGCAACTATACTGTCGCATCTCACTCATGGCTGTTGAATACCTCTGTTTCTCTACAACTATACTGTCACATCTCACTCATGGCTGTTGAATACCTCTGTTTCTCTACAACTATACTGTCACATCTCACTCATGGCTGTTGAATACCTCTGTTTCTCTGCAACTATATTATACTGTCACATCTCACTGGCTGTTGAATACCTCTGTTTCTCTACAACTATACCGGCACATCTCACTGGCTGTTGAATACCTCTGTTTCTCTGCAACTATACTGTCACATCTCACTCATGGCTGTTGAAAACCTCTGTTTCTCTACAACTATACCGTCACATCTCACTGGCTGTTGAATACCTCTGTTTCTCTACAACTATACTGTCACATCTCACTGGCTGTTGAATATCTCTGTTTCTCTACAACTATACCGGCACATCTCACTGGCTGTTGAATACCTCTGTTTCTCTACAACTATACCGGCACATCTCACTGGCTGTTGAATACCTCTGTTTCTCTACAACTATACCGTCACATCTCACTGTCTGTTGAATAACTCTGTTTCTCTACAACTATACTGTCACATCTCACTCATGGCTGTTGAATACCTCTGTTTCTCTGCAACTATACTGTCACATCTCACTCATAAGTGTTGAATACCTCTGGTTCTCTACAACTATACCGTCACATCTCACTGTCTGTTGAATACCTCTGTTTCTCTACAACTATACTGTCTCATCTTACTGGCTATTGAATACCTCTGTTTCTCTACAACTTTACTGTCAATTCTCACTGGCTGTTGCACAACTCTGTTTCTCTACAACTATACTGTCACATCTCTATCATGTCTGTTGAATACCTCTCTTTCTCTACAACTATACCGGCACATCTCACTGGCTGTTGAATACCTCTGTTTCTCTACAACTATACGGTCACATCTCAACTCTCAATGGTCTACCTTATATTATAACGTCGCTCTGCTGTGAAAATCTATCAGCTTCGTATTGCGTGGTTATGGAATTAATACAAAAATATACCCCCCCCCCTTTTCCCTTCAAAGTCATTCTCCAGACAGTTGCGGCATTTTTTAAAAATATATTTTTTAATTTAGGGGTTAGCAACTTCGAACAAATTCAGAGGTTGTTTTGTCATGAAATGTGTCGCTAAATAATTGGACCCATCCCTATCTTCACCACTGCAAATATTCCATTTACAGTTTAATATGGGCCCCTTTTCATTATATCTTCCCCAGCGGTTGTCAACGTGTGGGTCGTGGCCTCGTTAGGGGTCGAACAGCCCTTACACAGGCTTCGCCTACGAAAATCAGAAAACACATATTTATAAAGTAGCGACGAACTTAATTTATGATGGAGGGGGGGGGGGTCACTACAATATGTGGAACTGGAATACAGGGTTGCGGTCTTAGGAAGATTGAGAACCACTGCTCTACCGGCTTATTAATAACTATCAAAGCTTGGGTTTTCTTTGTCAAGCTTTGGGTTTTCTATGTCGATACAAATTAATTCCATACATTACCCGCATAAAACAATACAAAACTTAAGTGCAGGCATCCATATGAAACAGAAACACACCATTTCTTCCACTACCCAATACTTCAGGAATTACGCCTGAATTATCTACCACAAATACTAAGACTACACTAAATATCTTATTTACAAACTAAGAGCAGCTGCAGACAGTGTATCAACGTTCCACTGTGTCCTGGGGCACATGCCCAAAGGGCTACTGGATCTGTCTGACGATAATAATAATAATAAAAATAATAATAATAATAATATTATACCATCATACCATCATAGCACCATGGCCACGGTGTCCAGATGTCTTACCATCTCGGTCGATGGCCTTGGTTAAATCTGTAACAGCTTTGGTAAGTGAACCTTTCAGCAAACAACCAATCAGAACACGGCATTCTTCCGCCATGACTGTCATTGGAATTTTATTTTGAAAGGCCTCTAGGTGTGCTCGCTATAGATAATTTACTTAGCATCACCAAAAGATTTACACATTACCTTATATGGCCTTGTTTTCCATACGCCAACGTCACAGCTGTATAGAGTTCCAGAGAAGCCTTTCTGTAAAAGTTTCTTTCATAAGAACTTGACACGCGACGGCATAACAGTTAACACGTATTCAAATGTAGATTGTAAACTTCCTTGTACATACGGAGGTATTTTGAGAACAAAAGTCTTTCTCAGAAAATGTGAATATATTACATAAGCAAGAACATTCGGGTATCATAACTTATTAGAGAGGGCGTGTTTCTGTTTAGTTGATAGGTGAACATTTCCACAGATGAAAATACTTTTCAATATTTTCCTAAGTACGGATGCCAAAAAGTAACTAATGGTTGAAAGGAAGGGGGGAACAATTCCTAAAGTCCGTTTGTTCATCCATACAAACATCTCAAACGATTTGAAAAGTAAGGCTGAACGTAAAAGGACTATGCCATGCGGCTTTATGTAAAGAGTATACTACTAATTTTTAACTAACTGATTCAATGAACCATCTCTATAGTCGCCTCCTCCTCCCTCTCCCCCCCCCCCCTCCTCTCTCTCTCTAGCTCGTGTCTACCGATGTAGATTTGGAAACATTTGTTTCATTTTCACTTCAGAAGTTAAAAAAAAAAAAAAAACCCAGTCCAAACCAGATTTATGGAAAGTTTATGAAAGTACAGCCACAAAAATCCAAGTTGCCATCTTGACCTAGCTTTCCTTCAGTAAAACCCATTGTCACCATGGGACTCTACCATAAAAATTCCAACTGTTGACATTACGATTACGTAAGATCTAAATTTATTCCATACGACCGGAGTAAAAAAAAGAAAAAAAAACTCTATGTCAGTCCACATCAGCTCCTAAAATAAACCCATCTCAAGACTACGTGTTTGAACCTGTCGGTGGAGATATTTGGCTGCAAAGTGGAGCTGAAACTTGTGCTACAAAAGAGAAATTCGCCGACCATGAATTTTGTAGGTTTGTTTGTTTGTTGTTAAAAAAAAAGTGTCGAAATATTTCTAACAATTGCGAAATAATCTCAGGTCCGAAAATGTTAAGGGGGGGGTGGGGGTGGGGTGTTCTGGGGCAGTGTGTGTGGGTGGGGGGGGGACAGGTTTACTGAAATCCTAGCTTGTATTTTTGTATAATAAAATGCACAGATTGTGCCATATTTTGTTTTGGCACAAAGACACCTGACTTATCTGAACCCTTAAGAAACCAAAGGTCTAGTGACTCGAAACTTTGCGACTTGTGACTTTATAAATGAACCTGAAAACTTTTTAACAGAGCCTTCTGCAACATTGTTTTACCGTGGCCAGTATAGAATTGAATGATTTGTTGAATGTGTAGGCCTACACTCAAAGCATAGGACTGGATGATTTGTTGAATGTGCACACTCAAGTATAGCACTGGATGATTTGTTGAATTTCCACACTCAAGTATAGGACTGGATGATTTGTTGAATGTGCACACTCAAGTATAGGACTGGATGATTTTTTGAATTTCCACACTCAAGCATAGGACTGGATGATTTGTTGAATGTGCACACTCAAGTATAGGACTGGATGATTTGTTGAATGTGCACACTCAAGTATAGGACTGGATGATTTGTTGAATTTCCACACTCAAGCATAGGACTGGATGATTTGTTGAATGTGCACACTCAAGTATAGGACTGGATGATTTGTTGAATGTCCACACTCAATCATCCAGATAGGCAGCTGATATATCTGACATTACGTTGACTCCCCAAGTACCTATGAAATAATATTTCCTTATGGGTTCATATAATAAATTAGTGATTTGCTTACAAATGTTGATGTTGTAGATGTGGGACAAAAGACGTTTTAAATAAAATTTGTTAGAGGCTATTAATTAAACAAAGAATGTTCATTTCAATTATTTATTGATTTTTAAAAAAAAAAGATGTTTAGGGAAAGAAAGATTTATCCCAGAAGAAACCAGCAATAGACAGAGCCACTACAAAGAGAATTTCTAGGCCAGTCTTATAAGTCTCAAGTGCTGCTCATCTTAGTAAGAGTTCAGTCGAAGAGTTCAGTGCCGGCCAATTCGGAGCCGAACATTATTCCGTCGCTAGAGGTCAAATTTGAGTACAGTCTCACCTCCGTGTAATTAAAATTTAATCAATTTGAGAACCCTCTTTTCTGCTTAACTGGAGGAGTTGATTTTAAAAAAAAAAAATAATTAAAAAAAAAAAAAAAAGAGAAATGACAACAATTTAAAATATTTTGATGGTTTTTTTTTTTACATTTCTTTCTTAACTTTGCTAATATCCGTGGTCTCCCAAAAATCCCCAGGGTTCCGTGGAGCCCAGTATCAGAACCGTTGGCGACAGTTTGGATCGTCACGGTCAGCACATTAACCAATCGTCATGGTCAGCATAAAATATGAATTTTGAGTTATTCCTATAAAATGACCGGAGAGATGGGGGAAGGAGAGGATAAATGTCTTACAACATCCACAGAGCTGCCCATAATCCATTACAAATACCTCCTTCACCCCACGACGTTAACATAAACAACTGACAACCAGACTGTTTTAATCCATGATCACTATGGAAGTAAGGGGTGTGTGTGGGGGGGGGGGACAAAAAGACAAGAACCGAGTGTGACAAAGCTGCACCGTCATCTAATTGACCCCCGACACCCCTCCCCCTGCCCCCCCCAATACTGCCTTTCACAAAGCATTGCAAGCTTTAGAAAAGAAAATATTCCATTTTTTCCCGATGTTTCCATAAACATTTACTTTCATTCTAATACCCTTAACCACTTTCTCCCCACCCCCCCTCA
>CAXITT010000088.1:1508300-1554234 GCA_964033795.1 Lymnaea stagnalis | reverse complement strand
AGTCAGCAGTAGAGTATGACGGTAGTCAGCAGTAGAGTATGACGGCAGTCAGCAGTAGAGTATGACGGTAGTCAGCAGTAGAGTATGACGGAAATCAGCAGTAGAGTATGACGGAAATCAGCAGTAGAGTATGACGGTAGTCAGCAGTAGAGTATGACGGTAGTCAGCAGTAGAGTATGACGGTAGTCAGCAGTAGAGTATGACGGCAGTCAGCAGTAGAGTATGACGGTAGTCAGCAGTAGAGTATGACGGAAATCAGCAGTAGAGTATGACGGAAATCAGCAGTAGAGTATGACGTGACAGAATCAATGGGTTAGAATAAAAATTGCATCGCCATATTTTGGGAGGCACACATTTCACGAAATATTCCGAATGCATTGCAAGGACCACAGTTAACATTGCAAGGACTACTGTAAACATTGCAAGGACTACTGTAAACATTGCAAGGACCGCAGTAAACATGGCAAAGACGGCAGTAAACATTGCAATGACTGTAGCAAACATTGCAAGGACCGCAGTAAACATTGCAATGACCACATTAAACATTGCAACGACCACAGTAAACATTGCAAGGACCACAGTAAAAATTACAAGGCCCGCAGTAAACATTGCAAGGACCACATTAAACATTGCAAGGACCACAGTAAAAATTACAAGGACCACAGTAAACAATACAAGGACCGTAGTAAACGTGGCAAAGACCACATTAAACATTGCAAGGACCACAGTAAACATTGCAAGGACCACATTAAACATTGCAATGACCACATTAAACATTGCAATTACCACATTAAACATTGCAATGACCACATTAAACATTGCAAGGACCGCATTAAACATTGCAAGGACCGCAGTAAACATTGCAAGGACCGCAGTAAACGTGGCAAGGACCATATTAAACATTGCAAGGACCACAGTAAACATTGCAAGGACCACAGTAAACATTGCAAGGACCGCAGTAAACATTGCAAGGACCACATTAAACATTGCAAGGACCACAGTATACATTGCAATGACCACATTAAACATTGCAAGGACCGCAGTAAACATTGCAAGGACCACAGTAAACATTGCAAGGAGCACAGTAAACATTGCAAGGACCACAGTAAACATTGCAAGGACCACAGTAAACAATACAAGGACCGCAGTAAACGTGGCAAGGACCACAGTAAAGACTGCAAGAATCCCAGTAAAACCTTTCAACTCGACTGTGGTGTCAAACAGCATCCACCTGATTTTCCTTTCAACTCGAATGTGGTGTCAAACAGCATCCACCTGATGTTCCTTTCAACTCGACTGTGGTGTCAAACAGCATCCACCTGATGTTCCTTTCAACTCGAATGTGGTGTCAAACAGCATCCACCTGATGTTCCTTTCAACTCGAATGTGGTGTCAAACAGCATCCACCTGATGTTCCTTTCAACTCGACTGAGTTGTCAAACAGCATACACCTGATGTTCCTTTCAACTCGACTGTGGTGTCAAACAGCATCCACCTGATGTTCCTTTCAACTCGACTGTGGTGTCAAACAGAATCCACCTGATGTTCCTTTCAACTCGACTGTGGTGTCAAACAGCATACACCTGATGTTCCTTTGTTTTGTTTTCCAGGCATGGTTGGTGAGGTGGTGTTTCAGCTGTGTTTAAATGACCAGGAAACCTGAGATTCTAAGCCGTACGTGTTCATGTTGAGCTTTCAAATATTTTGTTTACTATTTTTTTTTTTTTTTAAATTGGAAACTTGAGAAAATACTTTAAATACATGTGACTCACGACCTTGTAATTCCTGTTTATACAATTTTCCAAAAAGTAACAAATTCCTCTGTGATATCATTGCCATGACGCTGACATCAGACCATAAACTACTACAAAGCCGCATACATATGGGGTAGGGAAGGAGGCAATATAAAGCTATTAGCGTATTTATAGTGGTAGCAGCTACAGCCGTGCTGCAAGGGGGATGGGGGGCCCTGAATTATATCTCGCGGGAAAGGGGGATTTTATTCTCTATATTTTAATTATTTGCAAGTCTCCATCTTTTAGAATCGTGAATTGACTGCAGCCGAAGAAGATGAACTGTTCTTTAAGGCGACAGAGCTACAACAGAAGTATTCAGATGATGCAACAGCGGTATTCAGGTGATACAACAGCAGTACTCAGATGATAGAACAGAATTGAGCGTGACATAATTAGCGAATGACTCCATATATTTTCTTCTTCACTTTACCAGTAACCATGGCAACTGCGGAGAAGTCATTCTCAAAGTATCAGTTCATTAAAAACTATCTAAGTACTACCATGTTACAAGATAGACCCTCTGGTTTGGCCATTATTAGAACAGAAAATGAACACGCAAAACAACTGGATTTTAATGAACATTTTATCATTTTTTTGCAGAGAAGAGGTGCCGCAGAGAAAAATTATGAACATATTGTAGAGTGTAGAGGCATGTAGAGTATAGAGGCGTGTAGAGTGTAGAGGCGTGTAGAGTGTAGAGGCATGTAGAGAGTAGAGGCATGTATAGTGTAGAGGAATGTAGAGGGTAGAGGCGTGTAGAGTGTACAGGCATGCAGAGTGTAGAGGCGTGTATAGTGTAGAGGCATGTAGAGTGTAGATGCGTGTAGAGTGTACAAGCATGCAGAGTGTAGAGTCGTGTAGAGTGTAGAGTAGGGTGACCAAACGGGATTGTCCCGTTTTTTTCACGATCGTAACCGGTGTCCGGAAAAAATCTCTCGCGACGTCTAAATGTCCCATTTCTAAAATCAAACCCATTTTCAAATCACTCAATCTTCCTACTTTATCATATAACTTCAAGTAATCTTTTGGCTAGCTGTGTGGCCATATTTGTTTGCGATCCCTGCCCACAATGGTAATGCTGAAAGAATCTTTTCGCTTATGAACATTCAATGGACAAGAATGAAAGAAACAAGATGAGCGTGGAGACCCTTTCTGCAATCCTGCGGGTTGTCTCCAATTTCGAAAGGGACTGTTCTAGTTTTGACAACTTTATATTAGATAAGAAGGGGGTTTTAACAATGGCTGGGACAACAGCCACATATCCTCAATTAAATCCTAGACTCGAGAAATGTAATTTGTTGCGTTGTATTATGTTGTAATACATATACAAATAAAAAAAGTATTCACTGCAAAAGTATTGTTTTCGTTCATGATATGCTACCAGATTTTGAATTAAATGACAAAAGTGAAGGTCAATTTAAAAAGATTTCTAGGTCTCCAAATAGTTCCAATGAGCATATTTCAATAAACAGTTTTCGGCGAAGGCCCCGGGACCCCTTTTTAGCTGGAGGGTATTTCTCCCGCCCCCAAAATAGAGGCATGTAGAGTGTAGAGGCATGTAGGGTGTAGAGGCATGTAGGGTATAGAGGCATGTAGGGTGTAGAGATATGTAGAGTGTAGAGGCATGTATACTAATGTTGTGTGTAGAGTAATGGTTAGTGTAGAGACATGTAAAGTGTAGAGGCATGTAGAGTAATGTTTAGTGTAGAGGCATCTAGAGTGTAAAGGCGTGTAGAGGGTAGAGGCATGTAGAGTGTAGAGTAATGTTGAGTATAGAGGCATGTGAAGTAATGTTTAGTGTAGAGACATGTAGAGTGTAGAGGCACGTAGAGTGTAGAGGCACGTAGAGTGCAGAGGCATGTAGAATGTAGAGGTATGCCTTTTTTAGTGTATTGTTCTAGTTTTATGATGGGGAAGATACTGGCCAAGCTCAATCTTCACATCGAAATGTATATCATATTAAATGTATCAAAGATCTATACATTTCAACTTTGTTCATGAACACGGGCACATCCCTCTGTTCATGAACACGGGCACATCCCTCTGTTCATGAACACGGGCACATCCCTCTGTTCATGAACACGGGCACATCCCTCTGTTCATGAACACGGGCACATCCCTCTGTTCATGAACACGGGCACATCCCTCTGTTCATGAACATGGGCACATCCCTCTGTTCATGAACACGGGCATATCCCTTGATGAATTTTGAACGATCGAAGGGGAGTGCCGCACTTATCTTGTTCAAGGAGGGTGGGGCCGGGGGGGGGCAATTAAACAATGACGCCAGCCCATGTGGGGCCGACAAGGCTGGGCGAAGGTTAAGTTTGCCCCGCCTCAACATAAAAGTTAGTTACGCCCTTAACATCGAGGCACGTGCTTGGCACGCTCCCTCTAGGACTTCCTCTCCGCCAGAAGTCTACGTTTCAACACCTTCTCTCTATCTCATCTCATCTCATTGCATGACTCCTGCTGTATCAGTCCGCATTCCTAGTGTATCTCTATAAGAACGACCAGTCACCACTTTCGTGGAGATTTAAAAGCAAATGCCATCTGTAAATCTTCAAATCTAGATTTACGCAATCGTAAATTTGATAACCGAAACAAAACCGACATATTTTGTTTTTTTAAATGCTGCAGCTCATGTCATCAGCCAGGGAATCTCAAACTAATGTAGCGTAGTTTACTTACCAATCTATTATTACAACATGATACTAGGAAATGATATGATACTATTACAAAGAAAAGTTTAAAAAACTCAAACAGTCCATGACAGTTTAAACTAGAATTACTTTTCGGTTGAACTCGCTGAACTTAGAGATTACCTGTGTTGTTTTTGCTGTTCTATAACTCCTGTCTGTATCACTATTATTATTATTATTATTATTATTATTATTATTACTACAACTACTTCTACTACTACTACTACTACTACTACTGCTACTACTACTACTACTACTACTACTACTACTACTACTACTACTACTACTACTAATTCTACTACTACTACTAATTCTACTACTACTACTACTACTACTACTTCTACTACTACTACTTCTACTACGATAAGTGTTTCAATAGCAGGACAAGATAAGTGTTTCAATAGCAGGACACGACAAGTGTTTCAATAGCAGGACACGATCAACGCTAGTGCTAAGTTTTCTCGGGTAAATTCTACAACGCGACCGCAGCAAGAAAATAGCTGAACCCTAGTGCCTGTGGTCGGTGGTAGGATTACCTTGAATCCTCTGCTGTGGTCGGAGATGGGATTACCTTCAATCCTCTGCTGTGGTCGGAGATGGGATCACGTTAAATCCACTGGCCGCTGCCAATTGTTTTTGCACTTGGCCCATGCAGAAGTTGAGGGCGTTGCTGTGAACGTAGAGGTCAGGGTTCAGAGGTTAGGGTGATCACGGCGGTACTCAAGCCAATCCATTTTGACTACTTTCAAAGATTAACTTAAATGGAATCCCTCTTCTGGAGCTTAGTGACCCTGAGGGATGTCGATATTGAACCCTCTGGGAACCCCTGAAATAACACTGACTATACAGTTGGAAGTACTGTTAAAATTACTTGCTATAAAATAATGCGGTTGAGACGGGGGGTGGGGGTGGGGGGTTTGCGGATCGAAGGATCTATACCAGAGGTTCTCAACCTTCCTAATACCGGTACTGCGACCCTTTAATACAGTTACTCATGTTTTCGTGACACCCAACCATAAAATTATGTTCGTTGCTACTTCATACATTTGTGTTTTTCGATGGTCTTAGGCGACCCCTGTGTAAGGGTTGCTTGATAACCGCTGATCTATACGAACACGGCCACCCTGTCATTTTTTTAAAATAAACCACCGGTCTCTTGCAGCAGCCTTTCTCTAACCCCCCCCCCCCCCCCCCCCCCCACTTATAATTATGAAAATAAAATGTGATTATATTTATTGGCCCTTAAGTGTGATGTCGAGTTAAACAACGGGTTTTGAGATATTCGATTAGAAGTTAACTCAGAAATAAGGGAGTACAAAATGGGTGATGAATGAATGTACTTGAGGACCACTGCTTTAGAGGGTGCCATCTCACAGTAAGGCAGGCCGGAGTTATAACAGATACCATCGAGGGAAAAGTCAAAGCTGTGGGAACCAATGGGAACCAGTGGAACAAACACACATAGGACAAAAGGAAGGATAGTGGCTTGGAGAGTCGAAGTGAAACCAGATCGATACCGCTAATTCCAGCACTTCGTTATCGTGACTTTGTCAAGGATCGGGGGGGGGGTGACAAAAGGAAGGATAGTGGCTTGGAGAGTCGAAGTGAAACCAGATCGATACCGCTAATTCCAGCACTTCGTTATCGTGACTTTGTCAAGGATCGGGGGGGGGTGGGGGGTGGCAGGGAAATCGATTCCACAAATTCCAGCACTCTTACCGTTGGGTTTTCAGCAATTATCGAACAGCTGTTGATCGATAATAGTAATTCTCCTTTGGAATGGAACTGTCCCTGTTTCGCGATTCAGAATAACCACAAATCAATAGTAAGTGACCTCCAAGCTGGCATGCCAGGCACCCGCAGCCATTTCAACACATCACGGTGGAGATTTTTGACTATAGCTTTACGAGGATAAAATAATAAAGGCATGCACTGTTACAATTACGATGTTATTTAACACTTTTTTTTGGTGTAAAAATACCCTATATAGCTGTAAATGATAATTTCTTATTGTTATTTTTTTTTTTTTGGTCAAAAAAAAAAAAAAGAAAAGAAATGAAAAAAATTTTTATTTAAAAAAAAAAAAAAAAAAAAAAAAAAAAAACAAAAAAAACACATAAAAAAATAAAAAAAATGACAATTTCTTGCATTAATAAATGTCTATAACATAAGTCATAGAGATTATCAGTCGGTATAAGGACGACTGTAGACAAGGGATCAAGATACGGGTTCAAGGCAAGAGAGAGATGGCGCGTACGGTTAGGGGACGTTCCCATGAGTCTAAACCCCATAGTCATGTTTAAGATTGGCAAAATGGGAAATAGAGTCTATCTATCTAACGAGATTGATGGAAGGCTTTGGATACTTTGGGGTCAGGTCGAGGGTGACCTCCCTCTGGGAGGGTTGGGAGACATTTGGGTTAGGTTGAGGTTGGCCTCTTGGGAGGACGTGGTGGCGTAGAATGGACTAAACTCCCCCCAGTCATGCTTGATAAGTGTAATTTATGGCATATGCACTCTTTGATCCGTAAATTATGGAACTTTGGGAGTGTATTGTCTACCAGGGATCTCATTTTGGGTAAGAGGCATCTGCCATATTCTATGATGTCAGTAATAATATAACAGGGCCAGAAATGAAAACTAAGATGTGGCTGATGGCTTGACGAATCATCCTAGATCTTATCCGACAGGAACAGTTTGTCGCTAAACTATAACATGACCAGATATGAAGCGTGACGAATCTTCCTAGATGTTATCAGACATGGAACAGTTTGTCTCTAAACTATAACATGACCAGATATGAAGCGTGACGAATCTTCCTAGATGTTATCAGACATGGAACAGTTTGTCTCTAAACTATAACATGACCAGACATGAAGCGTGGCGAATCTTCCTAGATGTTAGCAGACAAGGAACAGTTTGTCTCTAAACTATAACATGACCAGACATGAAGCGTGACGAATCTTCCTAGATGTTATCAGACATGGAATAGCTTGTCTCTAAACTATAACAGGGTCAGATATGAAACTATACTTGTGACTGATTGCTTTACGTATCATCCTGGATGTTAACAGACATGGAACAGTTAGTCTCTAAACGACTTCCTCATTATCTCTCACAGTTCAGAGGTCAGAGATTTTAATCGATTGTATTGTGTCAGGGGGAGGTGAGGGGCGAGTTGTCAAGGGGCTTAAGTCTAAAAGCTAGGAGTTTAGAGATCTCACCTGTCATGACAGTCATGTGACGTATGTCTTCAACAGACAGGGTTACTGACCTGGAATGAACTTGTTAGTCTTGTAGTGACTGAACTTCTACTAGACAGGTGTCCGTATGACTGGATTGTCACTACTGGACTAGGTGTCGGTATGGCTGGATTGTCACTACTGGACTAGGTGTCCGTATGGCTGGATTGTCACTACTGGACTAGGTGTCCGTATGACTGGATTGTCACTACTGGACTAGGTTTCTGTATGACTGGATTGTCACTACTGGATTAGGTGTCCGTATGACTGGATTGTCACTACTGGACTAGGTGTCCTTATGACTGGATTGTCACTACTGTACTAGACTAGGTGTCCGTATGACTGGATTGTCACTACTGGACTAGGTGTCCTTATGACTGGATTGTCAGAACTAAGAAATAAATCATGAGTAACGTCATAAGTCATGAGTAACTTCATAAGTCATGAGTAACGTCATAAGTCATGAGTAACGTCATAAGTCATGAGTAACGTCATAAGTCATGAGTAACTTCATAAGTCATAACGTCATAAGTCATGAGTAACGTCATAAGTCATGAGTAACGTCATAAGTCATGAGTAACGTCATAAGTCATGAGTAACGTCATAAGTCATGAGTAACGTTATAAGTCATGAGTAACGTCATAAGTCATGAGTAACGTCATAAGTCATGAGTAACGTCTAATAATACTGGATGAAGCTGTTTATAAATAAATGTATCTCAATTATTTGTATTACTAGTAATTTGTTAGCGATGTTTCTTGTACAAAGGGATATTGTTACATTGTGTTATATATAGTGGGGGTGGTAGAGTGCAATGTTAAATTACACGTATTTTTATGTGTGTTTTTTCTCCCCTTTTTTTGTGTATGTTTGAGCTAAATTTATGTTTTTCCAACTTAGTAATTAAGCCTTGATTGTTAAAAAAAAACTAAAATGTATAGTTGCTCACAATAACTGGAACATTTTCTGACAAAATTATGTTTTTGTGTTTTGCCCAATAAAAAATTTAGTAATCCAAAGACCAGACAGCTTTTTGAAATTAAAAACGCTCAAAAAATGTTTGTAGTAGTAATTTTTAACAGTAATTTTTAACAGTAATTTTTAACAGTAATTTTTAACAGTAATTTTTAACAGTAATTTTTAACAGTAATTTTTAACAGTAATTTTTAACAGTAATTTTTAACAGTAATTTTTAACAGTAATTTTTAACAGTAATTTTTAACAGTAATTTTTAACAGTAATTTTTAACAGTAATTTTTAACAGTAATTTTTAACAGTAATTTTTAACAGTAATTTTTAACAGTAATTTTTAACAGTAATTTTTAACAGTAATTTTCGTATTTTTACTCGTTGGGGGAGGAGCGGTTGCTAGAAATGTTCTATAATATTAGGGTGGTGGTCAATGAAAATGTTATATAATTTGATAAGGTGTAGGGGTGTGTCAAGATGTCATATTATGTGGGGTTATAGAGTGCAATGGTCAAGTTTTTTAATCACTCTTGTTAGTCTTTCCATTTCTAAACAACCAACACAATCATCACCAGTTCACACAGTCCCAAACAACCAACACCATCATCACCAGTTCACTCAGTCCCAAACAACCAGCACCATCATCACCAGTTCACACAGTCCCAAACAACCAACACCATCATCACCAGTTCACAGAGTCCCAAACAACCAACACCATCATCATCAGTTCACACAGTCCCAAACAACCAGCACCATCATCACCAGTTCACACAGTCCCGAACAACCAACACCATCATCACCAGTTCACTCAGTCCCAAACAACCAACACCATCATCACCAGTTCACACAGTCCCAAACAACCAACACCATCATCACCAGTTCACACAGTCCCAAACAACCAACACCATCATCACCAATTCACACAGTCCCGAACAACTAACAACATCATCACCAGTTCACACAATCCCAAGCAACCAACACCATCATCACCAGTTCACACAATCTCAAACAACCAACACCATCATCACCAGTTCACACAATCCCAAAAAACCAATACCATCATCACCAGTTCACATAATCCCAAACAACCAGCACCATCATCACCATTTCACACAATCCCAAACAACTAGCACTCTAATCACCAGTTCACACATTCCCAAACAACCAACACCATCATCACCAGTTCACACAATCTCAAACAACCAACACCATCATCACCAGTTCACACAATCCCAAACAACCAACACCATCATCAGAAGTTCACACAATCCCCAACAACTTAGCGCTCTAATCACCAGTTCACACAATCCCAAACAACCAACACCGTCATCACCAGTTCACACAATCCCAAACATCTTAGCGCTCTAATCACCAGTTCACACAATCCCAAACAACCAACACCGTCATCAAAGTTTACACAATTTCAGACTACCAACACCTTCATCACCAGTTCACACAATCCCAAACAACCAACATCGTCATCACCAGTCCACACATTCCCAAACAACCAACACCTTCATCACCAGTTCATACAATCCCAAACAACCAACATCGTCATCACCAGTCCACACATTTCCAAACAACCAACACCATCATCACCAGTTCACACAATCCCAAACAACAAACACTGTCATCACCAGTTCATACAATGACGGCTTCACCATTGCATGTTTAAATATGCTTGTTATTCCCTCTAGCTCATTGCCCAACTTCAAACACTTGTACGTACATTCTCATTGATGACGCTCGTCATGAATCATAAAGGCATTACAGAGTTTCAGGTCATGCACGGTAGGCGAGGTAATGAATCATGGAAACAAAATAGTATGACTGTTCATAGCTCATAAAACTTGAAAACGTAAGGCAGCGATGTGGAGAGGGGGTGGGGTAAATGAAGGTGGATTTCACTGTTCGGTGGACACGTACAAATAACGCTAGACACAGTGGATTTCTTTTTTCTAACTTAAAAAAAAACATCAAACATAATGTCATTGTCATAATGTCCATTATAAAATGGCGTTCATTTTCCATAGACAATTTTAAAAGAATAACATTCAATCATGAAATTAACGTAATTAATCAATCAATTCTAATATGATCCATAGCAAGGTGTGGAGAACGTGATCTGAATGTTGGTTGAATTTGTTGGTTGAATTTGTTGGTTGAAAATTGTTGGTTGAATTTGTTGGTTGAATTTGTTGGTTGAATTTGTTGGTTGAATTTGTTGGTTGAATTTGTTGGTTCAATTTGTTGGTTCAATTTGTTGGTTCAATTTGTTGGTTGAATTTGTTGGTTGAATTTGTTGGTTGAAAATTGTTGGTTGAATTTGTTGGTTGAATTTGTTGGTTGAATTTGTTGGTTGAATTTGTTGGTTGAATTTGTTGGTTCAATTTGTTGGTTCAATTTGTTGGTTCAATTTGTTGGTTCAATTTGTTGGTTCAATTTGTTGGTTTTGTTGTTTTTGTCTTTGTTTAGCTTGTTGTTTTTGTCTTTGTTTAGCTTTTAAGTTACTGGCTTTGAATAAACATAACAGCTACATTTTGTGCTCTATAAAAAGACGAAAGGGCTACCGAAAGTTTTAAGAGCAATTCAAAGATGTAAGGACACGTCATACCTGTAATTACAAACCAAAGATGTAAGGACACATCATACCTGTAATTACAACCCAAAGATGTAAGGACACATCATAACTGTAATTACAACCCAAAGATGTAAGGACACATCATACCTGTAATTGAAACACAAAGATGTAAGGAAACATCATACCTATAATTACAACACACAGATGTAAGGACACATCATACCTGTAATTACAACACAAAGATGTAATGTCACATCATACCTGTAATTACAACCCAAAGATGTAAGGACACATCATAACTGTAATTACAACCCAAAGATGTAAGAGCAACCCAAAGGCGTCCTACGAGTTACATGGTGTCTAACATTTTTTACATGCTTAGGATTAAATATAAACATTCTTTTGTCTATGTAAATATTTCTATTGCTATGTGAATTGGAATCAGTCTATTTCGAGTTGTCTATGTAAATATTTTTCTGTATTTGTCAACATTATTTTGTAAAAGATTATCTTTAATTTTAAAAAAAAAATTAAATTAGAAGAAACTTAATATTTCGAAAGGGACACCTCACAAATAAAGTGTTTATGCACAGCGTTCATGCACCACTGAATATGGTAGTCCCGGGTAGTAGTCACTACTGCTTACGTCCCGACCGGACAACTCCCTGGACGGTGGTGGGAGGTAACGCAACACCTTTCTCGCGGAAAGGAAGCAGACCCAAGGAGAGTGGACCGCGAACGTTTTAAACGCAGCGTTTTTCAGTCGACCGGACGTCCCCCAGGCCGGAAAGGGGGGGGGGGAGATTCCTATCGCGCTTCCGCACGGTCTGGCGGTGGGGAGACCCAGCGTTGGCCCGTCTGGTGGAGTGCCGGGGGGGGGGGGTTATAAGATCTCGCGCTCGACGACCCACCGACGCCATCTCCAATGTGACGTTATTAGAAGTCACTACAACTCTACGGGTATATTGAGATGTATATGCGGTAGAATAGACCGGTACAAGGTGTTAACTTTAAAAAAGACTTTATATCAAAGATGAGTTTAAACATACTAAAAAGTAGAACATAATTAAATATTCTTAAAATGCTATACTCAAATATGAGACTGTGCAGAAGTGAAGATGAGCACTCTATGTCGCCAAAGAAAGACTCCCAGAGTGAGATTGCTGTACCCAGAGTGAGATTGCTGTACCCAGAGTGAGAGTGCTGTACCCAGAGTGAGAGTGCTGTACCCAGAGTGAGAGTGCTGTACCCAGAGTGAGAGTGATGCAACAGAGTCGTGGGGTGCTACAGACAGAATGAAAATCAACCGGACACGTGACATGAACACTGCCCTCTTTCCTCAAGTGCTCTCACGAATGTCTGGTCTATTTATAGTCGCGAGTTTTAATGGTTGTTTGAATCTTACGGTAGTGGAGTTGGAGACCTGGGATGGGACACTTGTCCTGGTTGGGTCACGTGGTCATGGGTCTCGTTGTGAAATTTCGTAACTTGACTTGTCAAAACATGTCGTTCACAGGGTCATGGTGAAGTGAATCGTGAAAATGAAAACCGAATCTCTACGACGCATGTAACGTGTAAGTGAAAACATGACTCAGAGAAGCGTGTTACTAAAGCTATGGATCGCACCACCCTAGCCAACCGTATATCAGGGTTGTTGGTGCGTGGAATTTGAAAGCACACCGGCGGATTCTCCTTATACATTAAATCCGCAGAATAATGATATATTTAAAAAAGTGTATAAATAAAACAATAATGTATATTAATAAGACTAGTCTGCCATGGTCATTCGTGTGCACGTGGTCGTTGAACTAGACGCGGTTTGTGGACACTTGAAACTGTGAAGATTATCATGCAATAATTATGTTTAATCTCTCAGAATCTAACAGCGTCTGTAGGAATACCGACTTTAAAAAAAAAAAAATTAAATTTAGTCACTATGGCAAATTGAGAGAGTTGAGAGTTCGGAGGGTGGCTGGTCTATCTAATCTATCGTATCTTATATCTATTTTTATCTTATATGTCGTATCTTGTCCCTCTTATCTTACATATCTTATCTATTTTATGTGTCTGATCTATCTGATCTATCTTATCTACATTACCTTTTCTATATTATGTAATATATCTTATCTTTCTTATCTATTTATCTTATCTATCTATCTTATCTTATTTATTTTATCTTAACTATGTTATATCATGTGCGTGCGTGCGTGCGTGCGTGCGTGTGTGGGCGTGTGTGTGTGTGTGTGTGTGTGTGAAAGTAAAGTACTTTATAAATGCCTAACATTAAAACGTATCAATTTTAATATTGTTCCATGTATACGCTACAGCTTTATACTTTTTGTTTTGTTTTAAACTGTTTGCCATTCTGTGTATTGTACTGAATAATAACAATATCACAGATCTATGTAATCAAAGTGAATTGCTTTGCCCCTCATCTTTCTTATCTATCTTATATATCTTATCTTATCGTTCTAATCTATCACGTCTTATCTATTTTTTACCTTATCTATCGTATCTTACTATCTTATCTTACATATCTTATCTATTTTATGTCTTATCTATCTGATCTATCTTATCTACATTATCTTTTCTATCCTATCTACTATATCTTATCTATCTTATCTTATCTATCTTATCTATTTATCTTATCTATCTATCTTATCTATCTATCTTATCTATCTTATCTCATTTATTTTATCTTATCTATGCTATATCATTTATCTTATCTTATATATCTTATCTTATCTATCTTTATATTATATAGTTTATATTAGCTTTTCTTATATGTCTGTACATGTCTGTCTTGATGATGTCTACCTGAATGACAACGTCTCACCTCCCACCCACCTCGACCCCTTTTTTTTCAAAAACAACAAAGTAGTCGATATTCTTCATGGTGCCGCCCACCACACGTCCATCGATTCGTTCTATATTTTAGGCTGGCGCCTGGTACCCTCTTCACCAAGTAGCCTACTAGGGATTCTCTGATTTCGCCTCCAGATTATTCAGATTCCAAAATATGTAAAGACTAGATAAAATTTGAAAACGTATCTTATATGTTAATGTATTATCTTCATACCGGAAGTCAAAAACCTTTTTGACTTTGTGTGCTCGAGTCGAATCTAGATTTTTTGTTTTTTTTGTTTTGTTGTTTTGTTTGATAGGGACAATACTGATGCGCTCTATTTCAACCATTTCTTTTTTTTTTTTTTTTGCTGGACATGGAAATCAACTAGGGCGTTTTATTTTGGACTTTTTACCTGGATTTCGAATACTGGACAACATCATGGCTCCAACGGTTGAGCCATCATGAGTAAACTGAGTGAGCCAAAAACTGTGCTATGGGTTTGAGAACCTTTTAAAAAAAACAAAAAAACTCCGTCAATACCTAACGAGATGAGACGATGCTTGTGCCGTGACATTATCATGGCATTTAATTCTTCTAGCAGTTTTGTCATCGTTGAATGATTTAAACTGCCTCGCCTTGTCATGAGGAAATAAATGGCAGAACATTCAGTCGCCGTTACCAGAGCGGTTCTCAAAACTTTTTTAAAATTTTATTTATTTTTTTTTTAACCGGAACGATAAAGGTCTTCCAATGTTTACTAAGTAGCATAATCTGCATTCTTAAATTTGTTACTTTGGAAAGGATTGAGAAAAAGCATCGGGTAACCCTAAAACCTATTTGCAAGATAACACAATGAAATACTTACCTCAATGCCTCGAAAAAAATTTTTTTGAGAACCGCTGCTTGGTCATTGTGGTAAAATATAAACTATAGCTCTGGTAACAGATGAGAAATGGTATCAGGAAATAGGTAGTTAACGTAATATCTTCTAACTCAAAGTTTATCACCCTTCCTAATGCCGCGACATACAGTTCCTCGTATTGTGACGACCCCTAATCATAATAATGTTCGTTGCTTCTTCATAAATATGTTTTGCGATGGTCTTAGGCGACCCTTATGTAAGGGTCGTTCGATCCCCTCAAAGGAATCGCGACTCACAGGTTGAGAACCGCTGTTCTAACCTCAGGTCTGAAACTTGAGGAATGTGAATTGGTCGCTGCTTTATTTCATTGGCTAATGCAGTAATCAGTACAACAAAGTATTTATCGAGAAATGTGGTCACCATCACCCAGGAGCGAAATCAATAACAATGCCCAAAGACAGCTGATTATCAAGCTATGAACTTTTGAATTATAGTTTTATTTCTTTGATCGTCAGACCTTTTCAATTCGATTGGTGGAATTTGTGGAGGATCGTCAGGTGGTGGAGCAAGGAGAATAACAAGGAAAAAGAAGGTTAGATCAAGAGAAAGAACGAGATGTAAGAGAAAAGAAGGTTAGATCAAGAGAAAGAACGAGATGTAAGAGAAAAGAAGGTTAGATCAAGCGAAAGAACGAGATGTAAGAGAAAAGAAGGTTAGATCAAGCGAAAGAACGAGATGTAAGAGAAAAGAAGGTTAGATCAGGAGAAAGAACGAGATGTAAGAGAAAAGAAGGTTAGATCAAGAGAAAGAACGAGATGTAAGCGAAAAGAAGGTTAGATCAAGAGAAAGAACGAGACATAAGAGAAAAGAAGGTTCGATAAAGGAGAGCGAGGGGATAAAGAGAAATAATGAGAGATAAAGAGAAAGAAAGACATATAAGAAGAGAAATTAAGGAGAGAGAAGATTATAAAAGGAGAAAGAGTGAGAGTTAATTAGAAGAGTGAAATTGGGATACGGAGAAAGAATGAGAGAAAGGAATAAAGAATGAGAGAGAGCAAGAAAGAGAGGGGGAAGAGAGAGACAGAGAGATTAGAGAGAAGTAGAGAAAGAGAGAATGAGAAATGGATTGGTGGAAAGAGAGTACTAGAGGCAGTAAATCGAGTTAGAAATGGAGCAGGGAGATTGGCATTTAAAGAAAGTTAGCTACCAGATATGGAGAAAAAACAACTTAGTAAGCCTGGCATCCCCCCCCCCCCCACACATCCCCAGTTGTTGTTTTCTCTTCTTCCATGTCTAGTTCTTTGTTACCTGGGCACAGTGCTAGACCTGGCATTTACCGTTCTTTGTTCCAGACTTCGAGGGCCAGGTACTGTTACCCAGGTTAAGGAGACATGACGGCACACAAATCATGGAAATAGGACGTACGGAATTAAGTCACTGGTGGATGGGCATGAGTGGTGGATAAGTTTGAGTGGGGGATGGGCATGAGTGGTGGAAGGGCATGAGTGGTGGATCGGCATGAGTGGTGGATGGATATGAGTGGTGGAGGGATGAGTCCTGGATGGGCATGAGTGGTGGATGGATATGAGTGGTGGTGGGTTATGAGTGGTGGAGGGATAAAAGTGGTAGATGTGCATGATTGGTAGATGGGCATGAGTGGTGGATGGGCATGAGTTGTGAATGGTCACGATCGGTAGATGGGCATGAGTGGTAGATGGGCAAGAGTGGTGGGTGGAAATCAGGGGTGCATGGACATCATTAGTAGATCGGTATCTGTACTGAGTGACATCATCAATGGATGGGCAGCTTCAAGCCACCTGGTGAATAAGGTCTTTTTAATTACAGGTAACTTCATTCTGAAGTTGCAACGCATCTGTTTAATCAGTAATTTAGGGTTGCAAAGACTGCACAATTGAATTAGTCACTGTTAATGGACTGGCTCCTACTGGCTCTGTGAGATGCCGGTCACAGCAACTATTGCAGATGAGACTGGCTCCTACTGGATCTGTGAGATGCCAGCCACAGCAACCATTGCAGATGAGACTGGCTCCTACTGGCTCTGTGAGATGCCAGCCACAGCAACCATTGCAGATGAGACAGACTCCTACTGGCTCTGTGAGATGCCGGCCACAGCAACCTTTGCAGATGAGACTGGCTCCTGCTGGCTCTGTGAGATGCCGGCCACAGCAACCATTGCAGATGAGACTGGCTCCAGATGGCTCTATGAGATGCCGGCCACAGCAACCATAACAGATGAGACTGGCTCCTGCTGGCTCTGTGAGATGCCGACCACAGCAACCTTTGCAGATGAGATACACTGCTGCGTCGTTTACGTTAGTTGTGGTTTCAGTTATCGGTCGGTGCATAACCTCACACAAAGACTGTGTGTGGAGGAGGTGTGGGGGAGGTGGCGTCAGTGTAGGGTCACACATGGCCACTATAAGTTCCAGTCATCGTTGACACGTGACCAAATGCTGAGGGTAGTGTAACGTCAAACGGTTGGCCTCAGAAAGGAAAAGGGACAAAGGGCGGGGCGGGAGGTTGGGTGAAAAAAAAAAGGGGGGGGGGGGGGCTTTCACTAAACTTCGGACGAGCCCTTAGTCACCGGAGTCGAGGAAAAAAATGAAAACTGACTTAAGATTACAAGTCCAAGATTAACGTCCCTCGTAGTTTTTGAAATAGAATAGGGTAGTGTAACGTCAAACGGTTGGCCTCAGAAAGGAAAAGGGACAAAGGGCGGGGCGGGAGGTTGGGTGAAAAAAAAAAGGGGGGGGGGGGAGCTTTCACTAAACTTCGGACGAGCCCTTAGTCACCGGAGTCGAGGAAAAAAATGACAACTGACTTAAGATTACAAGTCCAAGATTAACGTCACTCGTAGTTTTTGAAATAGAAGTAGATTTAATAAATTAAAGGGTGATATCCGAATATTTACTGTCCTAAATGTGGTCAAATCGAATCCATTGTATTCTCACGTTTCTTTTGACGAAAACGAAAAACGACTCCGTCCAGAAGAATCCGATACCGAGTCTTCGATTCTACAGCCCTGACGATATCTGATGGTAACTAGTCCTTGCTGTATCTGACAATGACTTTAATAAGATGGGATTATTTAAACAAGGACAATCTGTGTGCATATAACAATATATGTTAAGCTTTAATAATAATTTTACATAATACGCAAGTAGACGTTTCGGCAAATGACGTCATCAGTGTCACAATAAAACATTTAAATTGTTCGTGTCGAAGTAATCTATTTTAAATCTTTATCGCAGTCCTACACTTGTATAATTAGTTAATTATATAAGATGGGAGCATGTTCCTCCTATTTCTTGCCAATGACTAAGATGGTAACATGTCCTTGCTCCAACTGGCCATGGTTGATATGAGATGGGAAGATGTCCTTCCTATTTCTGGCAGTTATAGATGGTGGGTAAATATCAACAAGTGCTGGTCTTAGTTGGACATATGTTAACTGGAGGCACTATGTTAATAGCGCTTTCTCATATACATATTGTTATTTACGTCAAGATTTCCTCTTTTTTAATAAATATATTTATTTCTGTTAAAACTGCTCCAATGATGAAATTTCTTTCTAAATTATATTACTTTAAATCAGGGGCGTCAAACTCGCGGCCCGCGGGCCATTTGCGGTCCGCAAGACGATATTTTGCTGCCCGCTACATGACAGCAAAGTTTAGTGTAATGCGGCCCGCATGTTTTCCCCATTCTCATATCTATAACGTGACCATCTGTGACTGTTTCAGTCGAATTTCACTGACTAGTCTAATTCTGATTTGTATAATGCTTTTATAGATTTGGACGTTGATTAGAATTGTAAAAGCCGTTTTAAAGCTGGACTAAAAGATTTTATTTCATAGCATTTGATGAGACAAACATGGCGGACAAAGTGCGGTTTTGAGAAAAGTTTTAAAAAGTCAAGTAGTGGATAATGCACAACCATAATTGTGTAAATCGTAGCAATCTCACACAGTATCAAAGAATCCCTATCAAAATTGCCCCTACTGTTAACGAGTGAGGGAAATTCCGAGCATGTCAGCTTGGTTTCATTTCAAAATAGGGTTAGTCAGAAAGGCCTTTTCTACGATAAAAAAAATTAAATTAATTCTCCCAACAATAGCATCTTCCTTCACATCAATAATTCATTAATAGTGCCAGCTCCTGCCTACTGTCTGAACACGTTTCAGCATGTTAAGCCTTCATGAGGAATATGGGGTGATTGTTCCTGTACTAAGTGATCTCAAATGGCTCATTGACTTAGCTTTTCTTGTTGAACGTACACAGGCGCTGAATGAACGCAGCGAGAAGTAACAAGACCAGGAGCAACTTGTCAGTGTTTACTATGACAATGTCAGGGCATTTTGCACAAAACTTGTGTTAATGGCTCTGCCATTTCCGAACATAAAAAGTACTCGGGCACTCCATTCAGTAGTGACTCTATTGAAGCTATTTCCCATTTGATGACCCGTTTGTTTACTTCAAAATACGCAGAGCCACTTTTCAACTTTTTGCTGATCCTTTCTCCTTTAATGCGGAAGATGCGCCCACCTCTCTCTCCCCCCCCCCCCCCCCCCNACTGAGACCCTGGACAATTTATGAGAGCATTGCCCTCCACCTTCACTGAGACCCTGGACAATTTATGAGAGCATTGCCCTCCACCTTCACTGAGACCCTGGACAATTTATGAGAGCATTGCCCTCCACCTTCACTGAGACCCTGGACAATTTATGAGAGCATTGCCCTCCACCTTCACTGAGACCCTGGACAATTTATGAGAGCATTGCCCTCCACCTTCACTGAGACCCTGGACAATTTATGAGAGCATTGCCCTCCACCTTCACTGAGACCCTGGACAATTTATGAGAGCATTGCCCTCCACCTTCACTCAGATGTCCAGGTTGCACAATCGGATTATTTGCCTTTTTTGGGGCGTACATATATCTGTTTGAAAAGCTCTTTTCCACTATGAAATTTAACAAGTCAAGTTTAAGGCCAAACTTACTGATGAGCATCTTCCAGCTGTATCGAGGGTCTCAGTTGCTTCCTCACTCAAGTCACATGTTGCTCAGCTGTGTAAGAAGAAGCGCTGCCAGGTCTCTGGCAACAAGCAGTAGGAGGAAGCCTAGCTCTTGGGAACCCGTAATGTTTTATTTTGTTATTAATCAAGGTTGAGCAGATTGTAAAAGGTGTACTTCATGGAATTTGTAATCGCTTTTTTTACTTGATGCGGCCCAGTCTCACTCAGACTCTACCTCCTGCGGCTCCCGGATGATTTGAGTTTGAGACCCCTGCTTTAAATCTTTGTATAACTTTCTTTACAATTCTATCTTGCAAATTGCATGTTGGTGTTTGGTGTTTGATTTGTTCTTGTCAAAGTAATACTATCCTAATGATACGTTTTAATTGTCTTAGTTTTGTTGAGAATGTTCAATGAAAAGATGGATTGTCCGAAGTCGATAAAAAGAAGGTTGTGGATACGAAACAAGGCCGCACCCAGATACGACTACGTCAGACACTGGCAGCCGTTGTTAGTTTCCCATATGCTGACAGAGTAAATACTTTACTATGACTTATTACAAGTCACCCATTGAAAAGAACAGTCTGGACGTCACACCAAACAAACGAACAAAAATATAGGCGTAAATATAGCCTAGTGTGCAGTCTCAAGTGTACGAGTTGACGAGCGTTGATGGGGGCAGCAATAATCATTTGGTGGGGGGAGCCTTATAAAACCGGCCCAACACTTTGAAAACCACGTCATTAGTGTGACAGATGACACAGATTGACCATCAGGCAGTGGCAAAAGATTGGCCATCAGGCTGTGGGCAAAGATTGGCCATCAGGCAGTGGGAAAAGTTTGGCCATCAGGCAGTGGACATAGATTGGCCATCAGACAGTGGGCAAAGATTGGCCATCAGGCAGTGGGCAAAGATTGGCCATCACACAGTGGGCAAAGATTGGCCATCATGTAGTGTGAAAAGATTGGCCATCATGCAGTGGGAAAAGATTGGCCATCATGCAGTGGGAAAAGTGTCGTCAAACTCAATTTTCAAATGAATTAAAAATTAACATCCCGGCATATTTCTTTTTTTTTTTATATCAAAATGAACTCACGTTGATGAGCAGATGTGAACTCACGTTGATGAGCAGATGTGAACTCACGTTGATGAGCAGATGTGAACTCACGTTGATGAGCAGATGTGAACTCACGTTGATGAGCAGATGTGAACTCACGTTGATGAGCAGATGTGAACTCACGTTGATGAGCAGATGATAACAAAACTCGATGCGCCGATGTTCTCTTTACTATTATTATTTGTTATTAAACTGTCGCTGACGTATTGTAAGATCTTGTGTATTATACCTACTTTTCTATCGTGAGCTGCGTGCATCAATACATTGTGTGGGGGCCCCACATGGACACGTAGGCTTCGTGCATCAATACATTGTGTGGGGGCCCCACATGGACACGTAGGCTTCGCCCCCCCCCCTGCCTATACCATATTCGAGTCACATGGTTTATTAAGCATCATCATTGTCTCACTCTCTCTCTCTCTCCCTCTCTCTCTCTCTCTCTCTCCCTCACTCCCTCTCTCTATCTCTCACTCTCTCTCTCTCTCTCGTTAAAATAGCAGGCGAGTGAATGTGCTTGGGATGGGAGCTTTGTAAAAAAAATAATAATAAGTTATATTGTATTATATTAAATAAGTATGTGCGATTTTTAAAAAAAAAATATTAAAATAGGAATAGAATGCTTTCAAATAATCCAGGCTAAACTGTCGTAGGTCGAATGGTGGTCCCCCAACGTCGTCCCCCAACCCCCTCTTCAAAAAGAAAATTATAAACAATTATAAATCCAATGCAGATGTTGCTGGGTGGTTGAGTCGCTGATCACTTGGCAACAGAATACATTCGGAGCACCTGGGTGAAAAGATCGATGCTTCAAGCCTGGATATCGAAGGTGATGGGGTGGTGAGTAGGGGGTGAGATGGCGGGAAGTGTGTGATGGTGGGGGAGAGAGCGAGTGGGGCGGGGNGGGGGGGGGGGGGGGGGGGGGGGGGGGGAGCTACATGAACCTGAAGGATGTGTGTGTGTGTGTGAGCGAGTGAGGGGTGGGAGTGAGCCCAGATCGATGAGGATCGAACTTGAATATGGTGAGTGGTGGGGGGGGGGGATGACCGTAGAGGAGGAGGTGTGTACGGAGATGGCGCAATGGCAATAGGAAGTGCTGGCGCCTCAACTTGTCAGGGCGTGTTTGGCGCTCTCACTTATGCTAATTCTCGTACACCGAAGACACATGCCGTCGAGTAAAAGTTTGTTTTAAGTTCATGTGTTCCGTCACATGTGTCACGTCATGACAATGACAAACGTGTCAGATCACAACAATGAGCGCATGTCACACCTCTTCGTGTGAAACTGTTTTGTCTGATAGTGACATTCATAGAGCTCAAACGCACAACAGTGAATTTGTATCATCATCATGGCCGGAGCTAGAACCGACGTGATGTGCCGGGGACCCGATCTGTAATAGATTGTAACCCATATTCGTAAGACATTCATGTGTGTTGTGACGTTATTAGGACATTTAGGTCGTTACGCTAGTAACTGGTGCCATCACACGTGTGTCGGCTGACACTCCCGCGTGCCAGCACTCCTGTTCATCACACGTGAGCACACATGCTGCACCAGACGTACTAAGGCGATTATGGTATGGCCTCACTTAAACTTTAGAGGTGCAAAGATAAGTGGACCAAAGGGGGGGGGGGGGTCCTCGCAGGCCAGTGTTTCTCAAAGTGTGGTACGCGTGCCCCTAGGGGTATGGGAAGAGTTTCGTTGGGGTGGCCGCTGCAAAAGAAAGAAAAAAATTATTGTTATTAAAGTGTACGCAATTTTAATTATTTATTTCGTTATTTTTATTTTATTGTTGTTTTTGGTTAACAAGGGGTAATCTCTGTTACGAAAATTATAGACAGGGTTACACAGATTTCGAAATTCTTGGAAACACTGTCCTAGAAGAATCTCGCTGACGGAAAATTCAGTTGTGACGTCTCCGTATAATATGTTTCCGTCCGTCCACAGCTGTTATTCCATTCCCTTAACGCCACACCTGGGGGTCGCCGTATTGTTCCCAAACTTACAGCAGCTAGTCGACCCCTTGAGCCTCACACCTGGGGGATCGCCCTAATGTTCCCCTATAAAAAGAAGCTAACCGAGCCCCCCCCCCACCCTCGGCGTCACTCACGAGGGGGGCATGGTGTTTCCCTTTCCACAATAGCCTACCGCTCCACATGACACCATCATGTATCTCTAAGTAAGAGTTTAAGTGAGAACCTTCGTTTCGTCGTGTGCTTTGCGGTCTAAGCTGTCGCAACCTCAGACGCCGTCTGTGGCTCCAATAACATTTAACATAATCCATAACAAGTTATTAGATGAGTTTAAACGCTGAACGTCCAGAATGGTGCGGAGTTTCCCGATAGAAACTACCAGGATGCGAGAATTAGATGTACGGTTGCGTGGATCAGCTGTACGGTTTGAGGTAAACTTGCAATGATGTAAAATAATAAATATTTATAGAACTGGTTATTGGCATTCTCAAAGAGGGAAATTCACGTGTTAAAGGTTTATTTTAGTTTTCTAGATCATCGGTGCAAGTTGTTTGTCATTTAAGACGGTATCCTATCCTTAAACTCTCCCCAAACCCACTACTTCGCATCATTGCCCCCCCCCCCACACCCCGGCAGTGGCGTCACTAAGGTTAGTTCCACCCGGGCCGGGGCAAGAATTTCGCCACCCCACTTTTACGAATAAAACTCTGCTGGTGGCCGAAAATCCCGCCCCTATATATGAAGAAAAAGGTGCCGCCTAGCACCCCTCCTTATTTCCTACGCAAATGCCCCCCCCCCCCAACTAACGCCCTCCCCACGCACCCCAGTGTAACTCCATGACTCCAGGTACTCATGCCCTGCTGGGTCAGTGTTACCAAACGGTGGTCACAGTGCACTTNCCCCCACTCAACCCCCATTTTAAACTAGGCTGCAGAGCCGATGCTGCATCACGAATTCGCTAGCAATTAACAAAAATCGGGACAATTTTAGAATTCAGAGGAGGATTCAATGTAGAGTCTGCCAAAGCTCCCACTCCCACTACAAGGGTCCACTCATTTGTCGTGGGTCCTTAAATCTTACACGTTGAAGAAGGAGTAAAGGAAGTTAGAATTTTAGGTCATGAGGCCCCCCCCCCCAGCATTTCGGTGATTTTAAAAACACCTTCCTCTATTACATGGTGCACCCACCCTAGACTTTATTTCTGTATCCGCCCAAAAAATAAGACCTGCTACTAACTGTCGTGTCGGTGTAGCGGAGAAAACAATGGCAGGGTGACGTCACTTTCAGTCAACATCATCCGCATATCCAGGAATCAATGGGTTAGTTAAAGGGGAATAGCAGGTGTTTTAGTGGATCCCAAACTGTTAAAAGAGTAATAGGATGTTATATGATAAGGTGGCGCAAAGATTATGTCCACCCCAACCAGGGCCGTGCGAAGGTGTGGGGCTAAGGGTGAAGGCGCCCCCCCCCCCCACACCGGGCCCCAACATCGGCCGCGTAAAATATAAGTGTAGACCGTTATCAAATTATATTATTCATTGATTATTTGGGGTTGGGGGGGGGGGGGTGCCTGTTCAGAGGACACGTGATAACATTACGTGCGNGGGGGGGGGGGGGGGGTGCAATGTTGGTTAGTTGTGGAATGGTTCGGGGGTGATAGGGGTGCAATGTTGGTTAGTTGTGGAATGGTTCGGGGGTGATAGGGGTGCAATGTTGGTTAGTTGGGTGATGATCGGGGCTGGGGGCGGGAGGTTAACGTTTTTTAATCGTGTGCTGGATAGATGGAAAGTCTGGTGTTTGTGTTGTTTGGGACAATGACAGTGTAGGTTGGTTGGGTTGTGGGTAGCGATGCAGGTGTTCATTTACTCACTGCCTTGCCAATTATCATATCATTTACTCAGTGCCTTGCACGTATGCATTACTCAAACACAGAAGAGTTCCCCCGTACATACTCATAATAAATAACGTCACATCAAGGCTATAACTAAAATAAAATTGTACCACGAAAAGCTTGACGTGCGGAGCATTCTGTTTTAGTTTTAGATCACGTGAACGTAATCCCGCAAAGAATTGTTTCGTGGCATACATTTTAATGGCGGGAAAATGCTGAAAGCCATGTGGTCGCTAGTTATAATCTTTAAAAAAATCTATTTTTAGGGTAATGGAAACTTATCATTTGCACAGGAAGCGGAAAAACCTAAGGACGCCAATCGTTTTTATATTTAATCTATTTTGCTACCCCAGCCGTCTGTAAGCATTATCCGTTGCTAGGCAGTGAGAGGAAGTGGAGGTTCGAACTGACAGTGTCATGTTGACGTTAGTTTCGGACAACCATCAAGATAACACAATGAATTGAAATGGAAATAAATCTTTGGAGGTGGAACATTATAAAAGAAAAAAAAAAAGTGATTTTTTTTTTATATTGTGGAATACGGTACACCCTAGGTCACGTTATTTGTGTACGGTGAAAGTTGCAATTAATTTTTTCAATCGTGATTTGAAATAAAATATAAGAATCATGAATTAAAACCTTGCAGTAGTAGTTGCAGACTTGGACCATCTTGGATCTTGACAAAACTTAGCAACTTATCCATCATAATCCAGACTGAAATTCTGGGGCAACTTTACAAAATATTCCGTGTGGGGCCGCGCGTCCTAAATTTCCTTTTTTTACAAAATGTATATATCTTTTTAAATTTTGCAACATACTGAAGACATACTATCTAATCCTTTTGGGCCAGAGGCCCCATTTCATTTTTCCATATATAATCTAGAACTAGAATGCTCCTGGAAATTCTATATTGATCCACGGGGATATAGAGTAGGAACTATAAGCTTATTGAAATGTTAGTGAAGTTCTATTCATTTCTATACCGTACTTTCCTGGAGATTTTCTCGGTATCACTGAATCACATTTTTATAAGTTTCATGAAGTTTCTACATTTTTCTTGTAGCTGCAACTTGTTTCTATTAACTTTTAAAGATAATCAAAAATGCACTTATCATGTTTATTGTGTTTCATTAACTGTCAATGAGTTTCATCGTATTTTATGGAATATGAATTAAAATTAAAGATACTTTTGGAAGTTTCAAATGAATCGTCCACTATGATGGCCTAAGCCACGTACCGTACACATGTGAAGTTGAAGGCTTAGATTACAATGTACACTTTTACTTGGAACGAGATCCCACACGGAACGAGATCCCACATGGAACGAGATCCCACACGGAACGGGATCCCACACGGAACGAGATCCCACACAAAACGAGATCCCACACGGAACGAGATCCCACACGGACCGAGATCCCACACGGAACGAGATCCCACACGGAACGAGATCCCACACGGAACGAGATCCCACACGGAACGAGATTCCATTTGGAAACGGGATCCAATTGGGGGACGGAATCTCATTGTGGAACGGTATCCCATCATTGAAAGGGAACCCATCCACATCGGGATCCCTTCGAGAGACGGGGTCTTATCATGGAGTTGGGTCACATAGGGAACGGGAAACATCGGGGAACGAAATGTGGACAAAAGTTACTATGCATTAGGAAAAAAAATGTCATTATTTTTTACTTTAGCCACGTTTTTTTTAAATTATTTTTTTTTTTTACATTTTTTTTAAATTAGTGCCCCTAATTTTGATTTTAGCTAAATGGTCTTTGAATATGTTTTTTTTCCCCGAATGCATAGTCGGGCAACGCCGGGAATATCAGCTAGTAAAGTTATTAAGTAAAGACTAAAGAGTGAGATTCTGACCATTTCAAAATTGTTTACCGGTATTAAATACACGAATTCCTTGATTGAATATATTTATCAAGATGTACTAACATTTTGTGGAGTACCGGCACTGAGTTATGGTTCGTGTCTTATTTTCTAATTCCTTAAAGATGAAAGAAACATTTCGTAGAATTTGACGTTACTGCTCTGAGGCTGAAGGATTTCCTAACAAGCAAGGTCACTGAAATTGCACATCATGAAATGGCGTCAGCGAGCGGTCGAGCTAGTACCAAGTACAAGTACCAAAGTACCCAGCTCTTTATGCCCTCCCCGAAGCACAGTCCCCCTCCAGCCCGAGTATCAGGCCGCGAAGCGACACGTTGGAGATCTCCCTTCAATCGGACAGCCCCCACCAGCACCAACTCGATCGGGTACCAACGGAGGCCACCCCAGCCCTAGGACATCTGATCGGCCGGTGAAGCTGCTCTCACTGAGTCAGTAGTGGACTTTCCCGGGAGTTGGGATGATATATTACCATCATAAAATCTCCCCTCCCCCCACCCTCCCGTCCCGGGGAAGGGTCAGACGACCTCTGATACAGATTTCTACAGTGGTCTTCTGCCTCGCAACCAATGTTCCCTCTAAGGTCCCTACAACAAGGTCACAACATTGATCGATTTAAGTTTCAAGCAAAGCCGATCCACTGATGAATTACGACCAAGGTCACTCCACTGATGAATTACGACCATGGTCACTCCACTGATGAATTACGACCAAGGTCATTCCACTGATGAATTACGACCAAGGTCACTCCACTGATGAATTACGACCAAGGTCACTCCACTGATGAATTACGACCATGGTCACTTCACTGATGAATTACGACCAAGGTCACTCCACTGATGAATTACGACCATGGTCACTCCACTGATGAATTATGACCAAGGTCTTTCTACTGATGAATTACTCCACTAATGCATTATAACCGAATCCGGTCCACTAATGGCTTTTAATTTCATGGTCGCGCCACTTATTTTGGCATTATGTTCGAATCTATGGAACTTAAGACACTGTAATAGTGTCAACCGAAGCATGTTCTTATAATTCATCATCGTAAAATTAAATCACATTAGATCAGCCTCACTCCATCCAGGAAATATTTTTCATTTCTCGTTTTTAAATTTTATTACCTTACTTTTAGTAGTAAGCGTAAGAGCAGTGATTGATCCTTTTAATCAATGTATCATCAAGCTGCCGCTGCAACACCTGTGTATATTATTTATAGATGAGCGAGCCCTCGAGCTACAGGGGCCCCTCATAGAGGTATAGTCGGGCAATACAAGGACACCTAAATGTACATAAAATTAATTGATGCATAGCCTTATTAAAACACTCTCTCTCACTATTAAATGCGTGTGTATTCTTAAATACATCTCAATAGGAAACTCTATATACCTGGGGCGTTTTTGGGACATTTTGGTGATTACAGGATGGTGAAAGATCTTATTCTTTTCACTTAGGTCCAATAAAAGTAATGTGGCCCACCTTCCCAGTAAGACTACTGCAAACTGGGCTGTCAGATTGCCCTCCACAATATAAATACCGAGTTACTAATTAGAAACATACGGTTGGCAGAAATGGGGCTTAGGGGTTGGCAGAAATGGGGCTTAGGGGTTGGCAGAAATGGGGCTTAGGGGTTGGCAGAAATGGGGCTTAGGGGTTGGCAGAAATGGGGCTTAGGGGTTGGCAGAAATGGGGCTTAGGGGTTGGCAGAAATGGGGCTTAGGGGTTGGCAGAAATGGGGCTTAGGGGTTGGCAGAAATGGGGCTTAGGGGTTGGCAGAAATGGGGCTTAGGGGTTGGCGATTAGGCTACTTACCCTTAAACTCAGTTCAACTACCAACAAGTAAACTAATATTGTAAATGTGTACTTGATTTTTGGGGGGCAGCAGGGCTGTATGTCTGTGAAGTTGTATTAAATTTAAATCTGAAACTCACAAGTCCACTCTCAACCCATACAAATCTTAGTTTATTGTGGGCATGTCCACTGTGGACCCATGCAAATCTTTGTTTATTGTGGGCACGTATGGTTCATTTCAAGACGTCTTATCTAATCAATACTTAGGTACACTGAAAAGCTTAACAGTTGTCAACACTGTTTTACTTGAGTTATTACTCATAGAGGTATATTCAGGCAATACCAATAATAAATCATTAAAATAAAATGCTTTTTAAAAACCTTTGAGTCTACAATCACCTATATTGTAATCCTGACTGACAAAGTTGGTTGCTCCCCAGGGCTTCATACATAGCATTGCAACCATGCTAAGTCAATAAGTTTCTGTTTAAGTTATGGTTAGCTTACTTTTATGATTATCACAATGGCTGAGCTGGTGTTTATGTAATGGTCAGCTTGTTTGACTAGCACACTACTACAGTGGTTATGTTCCTGTTCAAGTATTGGTCAGATTGTCTGAAGATAGGTAACACCAGTACCAAAAGTCATAGTTACCTTATACAAAAACAACAAAGATACAAAAACAACAAAGATACGAAATTCTTTTCCCTGTTTTTATTTACAGTTGGTATTTTCAACATGTCAAATGTTTCCAGTCAGCCATACTGCTTGAATACAACCCACCCCCACCCCAAAATTCACACATACATAATCCCATTAAAAAAAACAAACCCTTATGATGTGGGTGACCACCTCAATCAATAAATTAAAATAATTTACACTGGGCATGTATAGAAATATTTACATTCTGTTCCTATTTACATGCATGCAGTATCTCAAATCTCTAAACTGTCTGTCTTCTTTACAACAATCCTGTATTTATAAGAAGTGATGCAACAATAGGATAAATTTTATTTCAACCTTTAACATATGTAAACTAACCTAACCATTATATTTCCAAAGAAATATATATAGGAGAAGACAGAGAAATAAAATAGTATAACCATGAACAGTCCTTTATGATAACCTATAACAACTTTAAAAAATTTGTATTGTTTAAAACCTATAAAAAATATTGAGTTAACATTATTTAAAACTTTTTTAAATTGTCTTAACATAATATGAATAAGCAAATCATCCACCGCCACATGTGAACTGCTAACAGGTCTGACACATGTGAACTGCTAACAGGTCTGACACACGTGAACTGCTAACAGGTCTGACACATGTGAACTGCTAACAGGTCTGACACGTGAACTGCTAACAGGTCTGACACATGTGAACTGCTAGCAGAAACAAACAAACCAAAAATTGTACACAAGACATGTCTCATTAAAGGTCAGTGTGCAGTGACACACCAGTGTGCTGCCAGATATGTTTAGGGACACAACAATTCATGGACACAATTCATCCAAACATTCACTGTGTCATACGAATGCTACGAACCCAATGTTGTATGTGAAGCACTGTAGCAGAGCAGTACACCTGTTCAACTATGGTGTATTTTCTTACATAACACGCAGTCAAGTGCACATATCAGAAATAAAATTAAAATCCACATGATCATTGTACAGAGGGAAAAAAAAAAAGTTCAAGAAATATTCAAAGACAAAATTGGGCACTTGTTTGGATTAGCAAATAACGTTTTGCATGTAGCTTTTTCCTGTAATGTACACAAATATAAATATATAAAATTATATAAGTTATCCGGACTCTCATGCAACTGGTATCACCTTTCAGTCACCACGGCAACCCATGCACACCTCACACACACAAGTACAGGAAAATTTGATGCTGCTTCTGTTTCAACTTTTAAACAATTTTCTTGGTTTGAGTAGACTGTCCACATTGCCTTGTCCACCTGTTGTGTTTTATTCTTAGTTTGAAGATGAGCATTGATTGATGATGAAATAAATATTAAGGGGAATGATTGATACAATAATGCAAGCGAGATCACCTTTTATAAAATTTTAAATTTAAAAAAAAAAGGGGGGGGGGGGGGGGGGCGCGGCGTGTGTATGCCTTTTATTTTTCTACCAATTCAAAAGAAAATGACCATCTTTCTTTCGTATATTTACCTCAATTAAAACTCTGGGATATAGACAAAAAAAACAATTAAGTAAATAAGAACAATCATTTGTAGCATGGATATTGAAAAAAGTTAGTTTACTTTGTTTTCGTTAGACCATTCCTAAGGGAATGTTAAAATTTTAGAGATAGACCTATTAAAAAGTAACGGAAAATGATCCTCCATAATATTAACTTATGCAATTTACTCAATTCTGACAATGCTGAAATGAATCGCTAGCTACAAAATGTAAATTGAAAATCTTGATTAGCAGAGAGGGGGGGGGGGGGGCGCAAAAAAATAAATCCTAAAGGGGCCCCCTGGGGAAAAANCTGATAACAATCTCAAGCGTACAATCAAAAATGTGTTTAGTATAAATAGTGCGAAATACAAGTGCCAAAAAAAAAAAAAGAAAAATAAAGAAAACAAAAAAAAAAAAGAAGGAAAAAAAAAAAAAAGCTTTTAAGGCAGCTCTACTCATACCAACAAGCTAGTGGTACATGATAAAATAACACGCCAGTGAGTACTGACAAGGGCATATGATAACATATATATCATGAAATCCCTGACAAATGCACAAGCCAATGCCTATAACTAATTTTTGATCTGTGCTCGTATGGTACTAAAAAAAATAACTGAAGAAAATATTTATATCATAATATTTTAGTCTTTAAAAGAAAACAATCAAACATACATTCACATTAAAAGGGAAAAAAGGTCAATAAAATGAACAAATTATTTCTAAAGAAACCAAAAGAATAATAAAAAAAAAATTATATTTTTAAATGCACTTGATTCCTTAAGGTCAGTGGATAACTACTTTATCATGCCATATCAATGGCAATAACTGCCAGTGGCACTATACTTCAAAAGGACACCTTCCATTTCTTTACAAAAATGTTAAGCCGAATTTGGAAAATGGCAACAGCATTATTTAATACAAACATTAACACTGAGGTGACAAAAATAAGATAGAAAAAAATGAAGAGGCCACAAATGTAACTCAATTTCATGTAAATTTTATGACAAGAAGAAGCATAAATGTATGAACGTGAACATAAGGACACATCCTTGTGTTTCCTGTAAATATGGTCACTCCTGACCGCGAGGACATGTCCCAATTTATTGCAGCGGTCCCGGTTTTTATTCAAGCACCATCACAGAAAAGTCCCACACAGTCAGCGGATCTCTGCCATAGCAACACGGCAGCCTGTTTGCTCTTTCTCTATAACTGACAAAATTCCTTCTCATTCAGTTAACATGATCTACACTTCATAATGGTCCAATAAGCCTTCTTAGTAGTAGACGAATATATTACAAATCTGAAATGAGAAGACATGAAATAGAAATAAATGGAGAATCATTTTGGAAAGACAAATCACAACAAATTTATACTTATACAGCCAATAACATATTTAACATTCCATTCATTTTAACATACGTCTTTTATTTAAGATTAGACGTCTTTTATTTAAGATTAGACGTATAGATAATGGTTAAGGTTAAAGCTGCATAGGAAATGCAGCCCAATGTTTTCATTATTGCTCTCTTCCCTTTTGGGGTTGAATTAATATTTGTGACAACAACTTTTTCAAAATTTATTATATTCAATGGTTAACAGTTTACTAGCTATTAATATTGCATTTTCAAGTGGTTAATTATAACAATCAAGTGATTAATTATAACCACATATTGTGATTTATAGTCATAGAAAGGACTTTTAAACAGAGATGCTAACTTTAACTAATAAAGGATAGGGGACTGCAATCAACTATTTATAATAAATAGCACCTGAACTACTGCGATCTTTATAACAATTTATGATAAATAGTAAATAGCTTTTCATTATTGAAAGTACAGCCAGGGATCTAAAAATAGTCAACGCTTGTAAACACACAGCCCACTACCTACTAGCTCTATACATAGTCACTGTACTACTACTACCACCACCAACACGCGAGGACGCACAACAAGCGAAAACACGATATGTTCCTATTTAGGCGGTGCTGGGCGTGTGGAAGAACTGGGTCATGCCGCGTGTATAGAGAGCGAAGCGGAGAGACGCGCAGGGAAGAACGGGGGCTGTTTGGATGACATCACGCCTTGTTGGCTTGTGTTGTAGATCACACAGCTGCACTTCAGAGTTTCCCTACTAACGCTTTACTACTACGCACGTAACACCCCCCACTCCACTACCTCCACCTTTTTCTGCCAACGAAGGATAACGTGTAACCTTGAAGCACCTAGCGTTAGGCCTACCAAATAAGGTCATAGATGTGTCGCAAATACCATACTTATCTTCGCCATTCGAAATCATGTTAACCTAATAAATTAGAAATTAAAAAAAGAAGCGGCCAAGTTCACAATCATCTAATTCTAATGTGAACTTGATAGTACAAAACCCAAGTGGGTCACTAAAACTAATCGGTTCATATTATTCATGAATTTGTTAACATAACTTTTAAACCAGCCATGAACACAGCTTCCGAGGCGTTTGTTATTTTTCTACTGAAATGTTAACGAACTAACTAGCTTCCGATAAATTTACTCAGCTCTTATAACTTATACGTTTCACCAACAGAAGAGTGATAAGTTTCTTGCTTAAATTTTTTAAAAAAAGAGAGAAAAGAAAAACTCAATAGGATTTGTATAGTTAGGGGCCAAGACATGACTGTCTGCATGTGCCGAACAAAGAAATCCCAGGCACTAGGTCACCCAACATCCATTGTCTGCAGCAATGGTGCGGGACCACCAGTCAACTGGGTGCCAATGTCCAGATGTGTCACAGCTAAGATCGAAGGTTACTAAACAAAGGCGACAGCCCTAGCAACCCCCACCCCCCCCTCACCTAAACGCCTCGCGCCCCTCAATGGTTCAGGAACCAACTTGACAAACCTCATTCATGTTTTTCAATTGATCACTACATTAGTACTATTAAGTAGTCTGGCTTATGGTTGCTCGGTAGATTAACACCCTTAAATAAAATAAAAATGATGTACTTTAACATACCTGTTCATGTCCTTTTAATGGCCTGAGGACTTGAAAGAAAGACATCTTTTCTTCTTAAGCGGGAGAAAGTCTGTGGAAATTGAGAAATTGAGAAAAATGAAAAAAAAATTGTAAAAAAATGTGCTGATATCACAAAAGACACGTTAGGCTTATATTTTATACATTAATAACAATAAATGAAACGCAACAACAAAGTCTAATGAGAGTGCAGGCATTTTAAAAATAAATAAATTTTCCGCCTCGATTTTAAAGTAAAGTAGCATAGCAGTAGCAGCCATTTGTACTGTATTGGTTTGATTAGGATTGCGACCTTTCCACAAAATTATGTGAACGAACACGCTTGGCCTTCAAGCGCTAAACTTTGGCCCAGGCGTACACCGAGAATAGCGTAGACGAGGAGAATAGCGTAGCCGTGGTCTAGAGTTGAGAGCTAGGACTATAGTGACCTGAAGCTGTGGGTGAAAAAAAAACGCCAGGCCAGGACTTGCTTAAAATAAAGTTGTATATTCCGACAGTTAACCAATGGCAGCGAAGCGGACTGTCTCAAGTATTGATCCCCGATTTGAAATCTACCAAGCCGAAATTGATCAGGCCAGACTCAACTCAAATGCAATAGTCAATAGTAATAGCAAACGCAAGTCTAAAAACTAGATGGAGGTTAGATAGAGGGGAAAAACAATAGAACTGACTAAGACTAATTAGCAGTAATTTTCTGTTCATTTTTTCAGCGGTACTTCAGTACGGCAACCGCCATTAAGTTGATACCTCGCCTCTCTCCGTTTCTGATGTCTCAACTACAACAACATCTCGATAACATTTTCATCTCATCGATAAAAACATCGAAATTTTAATTATTTTTTTCGTTGACAAGTAAATTAAATTGACATTGGGGAAAGAGAAAAAAATGCCTACCTGTTATTGCACTTTGGTTTAACCTTTTCGGAGATGCCGATGTCGGCGTTGAATATTCCTTAGCCAAAATATCATGACTGGTAGGCACCGACTCGAGCTCCGGGAGTGAGCTGCTGGACGACGATCTAGGTATTAATCCAAAAGGTGGCGAATCGGACACGCAATTCGAAGGACACAATCGATCGCTGATCAAGACACTCGAACTGGAGCTGTCCCCGCTTTTCGCGGTGTCGTCCATCTGGTCCTTACACGACACACGGTCAACTTGATCCTCTTCCAGAACTTGGTGGTTCTCGTCGTTGATATAAAGATCCAGTTTTCGTTTGGGCGACCCCAGGGGTCGAGAAGTGCCGCTGCGCTGCTGCCGTGTGTCCAGTCTCCTCGAACCATCGTAACCACGTTTCTCAGCTTTCTGTGCATAGGGTTTGGTGTAGTAGGACGGCACCTCGCTTGATTTGATCGCTTCCCACTCGTATTTCGATCCGTTCACGGGTCGTCCGGTCGACGGATCGAATCCCCATCTATCTCTAAACCTGTCCGTTTCGTTGAATGATTTTTCCTGATTTCCCAGGACTTCATTGAGCGTATCCTTCTTGGGCGTACCGAAAAGGTTTCTCTTAACGTTGGAGGTCCGCTTCACGTTTTCGTCGAAATTGAACATGATCAACTTGGCAAGCTTGACTGACATTGAGTCAAAAATATAGAAAAATTATAATCACCCAAATAAAAATTGTGCTGAGGCGAACAAGAGTAAATCTCGGAAACTGTTTTCAAATTATCACGTGTAAACACTAACACATTGGGAACAAAATAAAAATATAAATCCAACACGAACGAACACGACCGGTCATTGCCTAAGTTTGAAACAAGCACAGTGAAGCCTAAACCTTATATACGACGAGGATTGAGAAGCGAGGGTTTGTAGCGTGGGCTGCGCGATGATTTCATTGGTTGGTTACGGCGTGCGCGAACAGCTTTGAACGGCGCGAAAAGGGAAAGAACTGATGGTAAATTTTTCCCCGCGAGCAGGACGTCAAGTCCAGGCTTGTTCTTAGATCTTCAATGGGTCGCGGGCTCTCACGTGTTTGATACTCCCAACGTTTTAACTTTGCTCTTGCGCAAGCTCCAAAGCCCAAACCTGTAATTTGGGGGCAAATATTTCCCCGTCATTGATACACAGTGTGCTGTGCTGAATGTCAGTGTTGAAGTGGTTCCCCCATCTTGTTGGGGAGCTAGGTATCCAATTGTACATTCGGGCGTAAATATAATAAATTATATCACGTCATTAAGATTGTTACACCATGAAAATCAGGACGCATTCTGGTTCTAGATGTTTTATATGTAAAGACCATTTGATCAAGGGAATATTAAATACCCCAAACAAATCTAGAACTTCTATTTATTCAAGAATGGACAACAACAACAACAAAAAAACATTTAAATCTTAGATATATAGTGAAATGAAACAAACATCCAAGCGGGAGCCCCCCCCCCCCTCTCCACCACCCGGTGTGCAAATGTGTTTCAGTCTGAGAGTAGAACAAAATGTGTTTCTACACAATAAGTCAATGACCTACGATTTTGAAGCTGTCTATGTTTACATGGACGGTGTATCAAGGTATGATCCCAAACGTTGTGTCAAGGTATGATCCCAGGCGCTGTATCCAGGTCTGATCCCAGGCGCTGTATCCAGGTCTGATCCCAGACGCTTATCAAGGTATGNCCCCCCCCCCCCAAAATCCCGAGATTTTCATTTGTTATTTTACAATAGCTGTAACCATGCGGACATATTCAGTCTCGACTTACACTAACAGCATTAAGTCACAAGTCAGCAAAGCCCAGGAAGTGCCTTACCTACCAGCCGTAAACCTACAACAACCACTATAAAACTCACGCAAAACACGTAATATTTATCATTATTATTTTAAAATTGAGAATACACTTGAAAGGAGAGCTAGTCAATGTTAGTTTTTAGCCCATTCTTAATGGTTTATTGATGCGTGACAAGCACTTAAGATTTACCAAACATTTCAAAAGATAATAATCACACATTTAAGTAAGGATGCTAATGTGAACATAAAAATAAAATAAAAAGTCTACCTATTAAATTCACTAATGTATTTGGAACTGCAATCAACAGCTCTGCAGCAGCCCCACTCATATTTGATTCACTAATGTATTTGGAACTGTCATCAACAGCCCTGCAGCAGCCCCACTCATATTTGATTCAATAATGTATTTGGAACTGCCATCAACTGCCCTGCAGCAGCCCCACTCATATTTGATTCACTAATGTATTTGGAACTGCCATCAACTGCTCTGCAGCAGCCCCACTCATATTTGATTACTTAGCTACCAGAAGAGGATCTTCATTTACAAAAATAGACTATCTAAATCTAATGGTTCGTCATTCATGTTTAATTTACGAGTTTGTTGTCAACTCCTTAGCGACTCAGACGCAAGGGCGTTGCTGAAAAAGTAAGGGGTGGGGGTGGGGGTGGGTGGGGGGCGGAATGTTCATAATTGCAGATTTCCTAAAGCCTCGGGAATTTTCGGGATTCAAATCTACCTCAGAAAGATCAAACCAATCAGATGGCTAACGCGCACTCATGTGGCCCACAAACACTGGTGAGGCCCACAACCACTCATGTGGCCCACAAACACTGGTGAGGCCTACAATCACTCATGTGGCCCACAAACACTCGTGAGGCCTACAATCACTCATGTGGCCCACAAACACTCGTGAGGCCTACAACCACTCATGTGGCCCACAAACACTCGTGAGGTCTTCAACCACTCATGTGGCCCACACACACTGGTGAGGCCTACAACCACTCATATGGCCCACAAACACTCGTGAGGCCTACAACCACTCATGTGGCCCACAAACACTGGTGAGGCCTACAATCCCTCATGTGGCCCACAAACACTCGTGAGGCCTACAACCACTCATGTGGCCCACAAACACTCGTGAGGCCTACAACCACTCATATGGCCCACAAACACTCGTGAGGCCTACAACCACTCATATGGCCCACAAACACTCGTGAGGCCTACAACCACTCATGTGGCCCACAAACACTGGTGAGGCCTACAATCACTCATGTGGCCCACAAACACTGGTGAGGCCTACAATCACTCATGTGGCCCACAAACACTGGTGAGGCCTACAACCACTCATGTGGCCCACAAACACTGGTGAGGCCTACAACCACTCATATGGCCCACAAACACTCGTGAGGCCTAAAGCCACTCATATGGCCCACAACACAGATGACTGAGATAGCCAATAGCCACCAACGCCTCTCTCACCCCCACCCCCACCCCCCCCCCACTATCCTCCTCATCAGTGATGACGCCCTCAAAACCACTAATTCCCCACATATTCCATACAACGCCTATGTTGTCCCATAATCCCTCCGATGGCCTTAAAGGTTCATTCATATCTTCTTCCATTCATTGATCAGATCAGCTGTTTTGTATCAACTCGGAGGGCATGCGCGTACAATCTATGACGTGTCTTTCTCCCGATTTTGACTCGGTATTGATCGGCGTCTATATCGGCACGTTTAAAGAGCTTCCGACAAAAGAATGGGGTGTCCTTGTCTACGGTAAGTAAACACGTCAGTCATTGTTATGGCGAATGCACTCCAGGAACTCCATGACGCTTATTCGAGACAGCGGATCTCAAACATGTTATTTGAAATAAGGGTGAGGTGTGGCGGATTTCAGTGTATACAGTTTTAAATTGCGTATGTGGGTGAGCAAGTGGCTGTCAGGGACTCCTACACTGGAGTCAGAGACTCCTATGCTAGAGTCGGAGGCTTATGCTGGAGTCAGAGAGTCTTTTGCTGGAGTCAGGGAACCATATGCTGCATTGAGAGACAGCTATGCTGGAGTGAGAGACGAGCTATCCTGGAGTGAGAGACGACTATGCTGGTGTGAGAGACGAGCTATCCTGGAGTGAGAGACGACCTGTGCTGGAGTGAGAGACGACCTGTGCTGGAGTGAGAGACGACCTATGCTGGTGTGAGAGACGACCTATGCTGATGTGAGAGACGACCTATGCTGGTGTGAGAGACGACCTATGCTGGTGTGAGAGACGACATGTGCTGGTGTGAGAGACGACCTATGCTGGTGTGAGAGACGACCTATGCTGGTGTGAGAGACGACCTATCCTGGTGTGAGAGACGACCTATACTGGAGTGGGAGACCGTCAAGCCGTGAATGTTGACGAGCTTAATGTGAAGTGCACTCCATTCACTGCGCACTGTCTTAGTTTCAACCCTGGCTGTGGTCTGTATCATGAGCCCCGATGATGGGATACTACGATAATTCCTTGCCACCACCGAGAGTCACATCTCGGGAGTAGGGACACAAAAGACGAGACGTGAACGAGGGCTGGGCGCTATAATTAAGTAACTGGCACGTTCTTGTGCTTTTTATTTATTTTTTTCGTTCACGCCATCTTGGCTAGCTAACTTGCATGTGCAGGAAACACAACCTTATGAAAGGATAGGAAATGAAACAGACACCAAATCGACCCCCCCCCCCTCAATAACAAAGAAAAAAAAGGGGGGTACAGTTGCAACCTGCATAACAAAAATAATGATCCTCATAAACCATCGTTTTATGATGTTCCGCTTTCAATTTCTTGGGATGCAAATAGCCGATTAATGCAATTAATGCAATAGATGTGGAGGAGTGGGGGGGGGGGGCGTAAACAGTGCTTGTTTCAGAAATTTTCCCCCGGGGGCGGGGGGACGACTTCCGATTGGGGGGGGGCAGTGTCAGTTGGTTTATTGTTGGACATATTTTTGCTCGGGGGGGGGCACTTGGCTTTCCTCCGGGGGGGGGGCGCACTGTCCCCCTCCCCACCACCCGGGGAAATAGCTGAAAAAACCCCTGGGTGTAAAGGGCAATCCGCCATCGACCACCACTACTGCTCACGCTGAAAACAAAATATAAACACATAAATATCTACTTCCGGTGCGCTGCATTCAATGGTGACAGCGAGAGTATCGAAAAGCTGGCCCCCACACTCATGTGGGTTAGTTTGTCAACAACGATGCCTAAATTAATGTTGGCCAACAGATGGCGCACTGCAAGACGCGCTGGCTCTTGGATACGTCACGTGATCACGTAGTTCATGTTGTTGTTTCTCCAAGAAGAAGAAGAAAAGGGGGGGGGGGAATATGTATCCGAGTGGGCAAAACTGTAAACAAACCCAAACAATTCACGTCATATCCGAGTCCAGAATCGAATGAAAATAAGTTGTTTTGTTTTTTTTTTTAAATTAAAAATGAATGCGTTACATTGCATCCGTGTTTGAAACTGCTAGAATGTTAGATATACTTACATTTAGTCTGTAAAAAAAAAATGTTTGCTTTAAGATTTGCCAGCGTCCTAGCCCCGGGGCGGAGAGATTCTGTGTTGATGTTGAGGCTTCTCTGTGACCCGATGTAGCGGTTTGACCCCGCGAGTCGATGTCGCTTGAAATCAGCGCTAAAAATAGCGACGCCAATGGGGGGGGGGGGGAGGGGGCCGACTGGGTGCGGTGTTTTACTACAGCTTTAAAAGGAAAGAAGGGAGGGGGTCGGATGGGGCCGGACACCCAGTCCAAGGTCACAGTTCGTAGAAGGCGGTCGGATCTGTAACATAATTAAGATTAGAGGTCTGTTACTCAACTGAGTTGTTTTTTTGTGTGTGTTTTTTTTAAAACTTATTTTAAGTCCACTTTAAAGAAAGAAAAAAATAAGTTCATTGAGACTAAGTTATCTTTAAAAAAAATAAAAATAAATAAAAAATAATATATATATATATATATATATGTGAAACACCGTTGTAAAAATCTGGAGCTATTTCGAATGATGATGTCACAGTCTGTGCCAGTTGGTCTGTTTGATTACAGATGAATCCCCCGCTCAGTGCAGTTGACACCCATCAATCGGCTCCCTGGACTCTTATCATCACGGTAACCTTCAAAATTAAGAAAAAATAATAAATTGAAACGTTGCACTCACAACTTAATTAGGACATAACATCATTGGGGGGGGGGGGTATTAGGTCATGGGGGGTCAGTTTAATTAGGGCACAACATCATGGGCGGATATTAGGTCACGTGGGGGTCAGTTTAATTAGGGCATAACATCATGGGCGGATATTAGGTCACGTGGGGGTCAGTTTAATTAGGGCACAACATCATGGGCGGTAATTAGGTCACGTGGGGGTCATTTTAATTAGGGCACAACATCATGGGTGGATATTAGGTCACGTGGGGGTTCAGTTTAATTAGGGCACAACATCATGGGTGGATATTAGGTAACGTGCGGGTGTGGGGGGAGATTTCTCTAAAAGCCCCGTTTGAAAGAGAAAAAAAAATACTTTAACAAATTTTAATTTGGATCTGTCACCAGCCAAAATCTGTTACTGCATAACGCGCACACTAATTGCTAATGTCATTGGTGACCTGTTCGTATTGGTCAGTCAATTCAATGTTGTACTGACCGACCTAAGCAGTCTATCAATCGGTCAATATATCACCACACTCATGCTTCAAATTATGATGTTTAGGAAGTGCACAGAGACAGGACACCGACACTCAATACAACTTGTAGTGTCAACCGCACTACAAGAATCAGATTTTATTCATGTACTGTTTAAAATATATGAACACCGTTAGCAATCTTGTTCGGTGTTGTTGGAATTTCAGTTTGTAAGGTTGGGAGACACGGTACGAAGAACTGTTGTTATTATTATGTTAAGAGTACAAATCTAAAACCTTACGGATGACGTCACTGTCGTAGTTTTATTTCATAGCAAATAAGTGATGTGACGTATGTTTCCGGTGTAGTTGTGGGAAATAACTTTATCGGTGTTCATTTTTCGTTAGGTTTGGGGGGAGGGGGCGCGGCGGTGGTAGATTCCAATGAAAAATACCAGTTCATCTGATTGTTTCACATCGCACATCCAATACTTCATGAAAGACTTCCCATCGTACTGAAACACATCCCATATTCCCGACACTCATTTAAAAACATCCCGAAACACACCCCGTACGACTTATCCCTTACGCCCTCGACACATATCCCTAACGTCCCGGCAGTGGCGTAGCGAGGGTGTTTGGCGCCCGGGGACAAGATTCGCGCCCGGGGACAAGATCCATTTTTAGCGCCCCTTTTTCTTTTTTTCAACTCTCAAACCCATTATTTTCATCAATAAAATAATATCAAAGCGCATTTTGGCGCCCCTAACTAGCTGGCGCCCGGGGACATCTGTCCCCCTGCCCCCACCACACTACGCCTCTGCGTCCCGGCACACACCACATACGTCCCGGCACACATCACTTACGTCCCGGCACACAACCCAGATAATCTAACTTACAATGTACAATCACGTTTGCCCTTGCGCCAACACACAACAACACGAATGAGCCAATGAACTGTAACCCACATAGTCCTCGCGCCGACACACAACAACACAAATGAGCAAATGAACTGTAACCCACATAGTCCTCGCGCCGACACACAACAAACTCACACGCCATCAGCGTCTTTTATTGTACTCGCACGGCAGCCGAGTGAGTTGAGGCCCACACTTGTTTGAGGCCCTATATGGGTGAAATAAATTATTTCATTTTAACCCAAGTAAGAGATTTGCCACTGTAAATGCACAGTGAGCAGGTATGTTACACAATGCACAGTGAGCAGGTAACTTACACAATGCACAGTGAGCAGGTAACTTACACAATGCACAGTGAGCAGGTAACTAACACAATGCATAGTGAGCAGGTAACTTACACAATGCACAGTGAGCAGGTATTTTACACAATGCATAGTGAGCAGGTAACTTACACAATGCACAGTGAGCATATATTTTACACAATGCAAAGTGAGCAAGTATTTTACACAATGCACAGTGAGCAAGTAACTTACACAATGCACAGTGAGCAGGTATTTTACACAATGCACACGTATTTTACACAATGCACAGTGAGCAGGTATTTTACAAAATGCACAGTGAGCAGGTATTTTACAAAATGCACAATGATCAGATCTTTTACATAATGCACAGTGAGCAGGTAATTTACACAATGCACAGTGAGCAGGTAACTAACACAATGCACAGTGAACAGGTATTTTACACAATGCACAATGAGCAAGTATTTTACACAATGCACAGTGAGCAGGTATTTTACACTATGCACAGTGAGCAGGTATTTTACACAATGCATAGTGAGCAGGTTATTTACACAATGCACAGTGAGCAGGTAACTTATACAATGCACAGTGAGCAGGTAACTAACGCAATGCACAGTGAGCAGGTAACTTACACAATGCACAGTGAGCAGGTAACTTACTCAATGCACAGTGAGCAAATATTTTACACAATGCACAGTGAGCAGGTATTTTACACAATGCATAGTGAGCAGGTTTTTTACACAATGCACAGTGAGCAGGTAACTTACACAATGCAGAGTGAGCAGGAAACTAACGCAATGCACAGTGAGCAGGTAACTTACACAGTGCACAGTAAGCAGGTATTTTACACAATGCACAGTGAGCAAGTATTTTACACAATGCACAGTGAGCAGGTATTTTACACAATGCATAGTGAGCAAGTAACTTACACAATGCACAGTGAGCAGGTATTTTACACAATGCACAGTGAGCAGGTATTTTACACAATGCACAGTGAGCAGGTATTTTACACAATGCACAGTGAGCAGGTATTTTACACAATGCACAATGAGCAGGTCTTTTACATAATTCACAGTGAGCAGGTAACTTACACAATGAACAGTGAGCAGGTAACTAACACAATGCACAGTGAGAAGGTATTTTACACAATGCACAGTGAGCAAGTATTGTACACAATGCACAGTGAGCAAGTATTTTACACAATGCACAGTGAGCAGGTATTTTACACAATGCACAGTGAGCAGGTATTTTACACAATGCATAGTGAGCAGGTAACTTACACAATGCACAGTGAGCATATATTTTACACAATGCAAAGTGAGCAAGTATTTTACACAATGCACAGTGAGCAGGTATTTTACACAATGCATAGTGAGCAGGTTTTTTACACAATGCACAGTGAGCAGGTAACTTATACAATGCACAGTGAGCAGGTAACTAACGCAATGCACAGTGAGCAGGTAACTTACACAATGCACAGTGAGCAGGTAACTTACTCAATGCACAGTGAGCAAATATTTTACACAATGCACAGTGAGCAGGTATTTTACACAATGCATAGTGAGCAGGTTTTTTACACAATGCACAGTGAGCAGGTAACTTATACAATGCACAGTGAGCAGGTAACTAACGCAATGCACAGTGAGCAGGTAACTTACACAATGCACAGTGAGCAGGTAACTTACTCAATGCACAGTGAGCAAATATTTTACACAATGCACAGTGAGCAGGTATTTTACACAATGCATAGTGAGCAAGTAACTTACACAATGCACAGTGACCAGGTATTTTACACAATGCACAGTGAGCAGGTATTTTACACAATGCACAGTGAGCAGGTATTTTACACAATGCACAGTGAGCAGGTATTTTACACAATGCACAATGAGCAGGTCTTTTACATAATGCACAGTGAGCAGGTAACTTACACAATGCACAGTGAGCAGGTAACTAACACAATGCACAGTGAGAAGGTATTTTACACAATGCACAGTGAGCAAGTATTGTACACAATGCACAGTAAGCAGGTATTTTACACAATGCACAGTGAGAAGGTATTTTACACAATGCACAGTGAGCAGGTATTTTACATAATGCACAGTGAGCAGGTATTTTACACAATGCACAGTGAGCAGGTATTTTACACAATGCACAGTGAGCAGGTGTTTTACACAATGCACAGTGAGCAGGTCTTTTCCACAATCACAGGGAGCAGGTAACTTACACAATGCACAGTGAGTAGGTATCTAACTCAATGCACAGTAAGTAGGTGTGTTACACAATGCACAGTGAGTAGGTATGTTACACAATGCACAGTGAGTAGGTATCTTACACAATGCACAGTGAGTAGGTATCTTACACAATGCACAGTGAGCAGGTATCTTACACAATGCACAGTGAGTAGGTATCTTACACAATGCACATAACTACGATATTGGTGTGTTTTTAGTTTCTTTTGACTGCCATAAATAAACACGTGTTTTTTTTTGTACACATACAATCTTTCAACAGCCCCCCCCCCCTCCCGGGGCATGTATTATTTTGCCCAAACCCGTAAATGAGTTTGCTGGCCACTGTTTGATTTGAGATTAACTAGACACAAACAATTCGTGTAACTATAAAATATACGTTCAGCTTTACACTATACGTTCAGCTTTACAACATACGTTCAGCTTTACACTATACGTTCAGCTTTACAACATACTTTCAGCTTTACACTATACGTTCATCTGTAACAATGATCTCTCAGAACACAAATGTCAACTGGCGCCCACTCTTATTCTCATGTATCTATTTTTTAGGTAGGATACGTGCATATGTAAATTATGTACATTTAATTTGTAATAAATTATATGAATGTGTTGTTTTTTGTTGTTCTGATTTATGTTGGTTTTTTTTTTTAAAGTTGGTGTTTATTTTCTTTAGGTTGGGGATTGCCCCAAAAAATGACTAGTTCAGCTGATCTGTATGATCATTATTACAGCTGAACATATTATGTGGTTTTATTTACGTAAATTGTTCCTGTCTAATTAATCTTACTTTAAAGCTTCATCATAGTCCAACACTCTTTGAAGGGAGAAATTTTGTTGTCCCGTCGCCCCAGACCCTTTTCTACTACGTTCCATTTCTGATCTACTGAACTTCTTACCAAATAAAGCCAGGAATAGGGCGGCTTGCGTAAATGTTAGCGCCCCCTCCCCCCCTCCCCCCCCCCACCTCCGGTGAGCTTCAGCCGAGCTCTTCACCACAGACAGCAAGCTGCACACACGTCTTGACCATCAGCAACGTTCAGCTGCCCTGCAGATGGTTGTTGTAATATCTGTTAAACCGAAGCACTCCTACCAGCCCAACCCCAGCCCATCATCAAACGCAACCCCTCCCACCCCGCCCCCCCCCCCCCCCCCCCCACCCCCCCCCCCCCCCAACCCCCCCCCCCCGAA
>CAXITT010000088.1:1496620-1507462 GCA_964033795.1 Lymnaea stagnalis | reverse complement strand
ACCAACACCGCCACGACCACCAACACCGCCACGACCACCAACACCGCCACGACCACCACCAACACCACCAACACCGCCACGACCACCAACACCGCCACGACCACGAATAAAAATAACCAACAACATCACAACCAACACCACGAACAAGGCGACGACCATCACCACTATCAATACCATCACAAGGCCCACACGACAACACGACCACGACCACCACCAACACCACCACCACCACCAACACGACGACCACCACCATCAAGACCATCACAACCACCACTGCCACCACAATCACCAGCAACACCACGATCACCCTCAACAACAACGCAAACACCACACCACAACCACCTCTAACACCATGACTACCAGCACCAGCGCAGGCTTCATCACCACGACCACCACCACCACAGTCCTCTTGCCTCATCCTCCCCAGACCTCTAGCCGCGGTCGTCTTGTAGTACATCAGCTGTTGACCCATCCACCTACATCCCTCCACCCCACAGACGCACATATCCAGTCCACAGAACAATTACACTCCCAGACGTCCCTTGTTATTTCTTTCACCTCTCTGCCAGAGACAAGTGCCACCCATCAATTAAAAAACATTTTCTCTGTTTCAGCCATCGTCTCCCCACGCAGGTGTGCCTTTCTTTAGATCAGTTCACTCTTTTTCCTCTTCTTTCTTTTTCAAGATATATAAGAAAGAGAGAAAGTAGAATATAAAGATATATTCTTATAATCTTTCGTTCTCTCCCTACATTTCTCTCTCTCTATTTCTCCCTCTCCCTCTTTCTCTCTCCTTCTGTCTCTCTCATTCCCCCACCACCCCCTTTTTTTTTGGTCAGCCATATGTATTTCTTTATATTATCAACCTCTTTCGTTTCTCCGTTTCTCTTCCCAAGGTTCGCTCTCACTTTTATCTTTGTAAATGTGTTAGTCTATCACCATTTAGTTTGCATTTCTTCCCACCTTTCTTCATTTTGTTATCGAATAAAGAGAAAGTATCAGCCTTTCTCTCCACCCTTCTCCCGATTCGTTTATGTTTAATTAAACATAAGACTGCCTACTCCGTGATTGGCTGAGCTCCGTCCGTGGTACGAGCATGCGATCGCGTGCTAGTATCAGACGTGAGTACATCTTGTATGTAACATCTCACGCACACGTCTGCTCCACGCGTGGCACGGTGTGGATGGTGATGCTATCCCGCCGATGTAATGAAGACACGGGTGTTTTGATAGAATTAATTAGCCCCTAAATGAGTCGCTGCCTAGATCTGCGTCTTGAGTTTCTATATAAACTATTCTGTATGTCAGGCAAGGTAATCGTGGTCTGAGTGCGATGCATAGAGTTACATATATACCATAGTGATACGTAATTATACACACCGATTCACAGTAATATAAGGTAATACAAATCGATGTATATTGTGACATATAGCGATGCGTAGCGAGAGACAAAAATGATACATAGGAATGCAAGCAATACACAGTATTACATAGTAATACATAGTAATTCATAGTAATACAAAGTAATACATAGAATAAATATAATACATTATATATATAGTAATACATAGTGATTCAAAGTGATTAAAAGTAATGCAAAGTGATACAAAGTAATACATAGTGATACAAAGTGATACGTAGCAATTCATAGTGATACATAGTAATACATAGTAATACAAAGTCATAAAGTAACAAGAGGCGGAATTAAGCGGTAACGGAGTTTTACAAAAGGTGCAGCGTAATTACACTCTCCTGGAACATCAAAACTTTACTCTTACAATTCTACTCTCCTGTTAAACAAAGATGCAAACATGTCCATCACTTCATCAAATGTGTCATCACGTCATCAAACATGTCAATCATTTCATCAAACCTGTCAGTCATTTCATCAAAATCAAAATTCTTCACCTTATCCCTTTTCTATTCACAACAAAATGCAAGACCAGAAAGCCTGGACTGTTCCATGGTAAATCGCAAAAAGCTCTTCGTTAGTTTCAGTTGCTGAACAGCTCCTCTCAAACTAAGGCAACATGCCCCACAGTTGGTGGTAGTGGTGGTTGGCAAAATGGGAGGATTTGGGAGGGATTCCCAAACTCCTCTGATGGGTCCACTTCTCTGTCCTGTGGCACCACACACTGGTGGCGACCTACTGTGATGGCCCCAATTCTCTGTCTGGTGGCACCATACTCTGGTGGCAACCTACTCTGATAGCCCAACTTCTCTGTCCGGTGGCAACCTACTCTAATAGCCCCACTTCTCTGTCTGGTGGCACCAAACTCTGGTGGCACCCTGTACCTGTAACACCATGTTCTGATGACACCCTGGTCTGATGGAACGCTACTCTGGCGACCCCCTGACTGGTCACACTCGCTCTGTTCTGGTGGCACCCTGTTATGTTCGCAAGCTAATCTGATGACACCCTTCTCTATCTGTTGGCGCCCTATTCTTTTGGCACCCTGTTCTTGTATTTAACTGAGATGTTCAGAGGCCGTCTAAAACTAAATTTGCATTTTCCATTTGGTATCACCCCAGTGTGAGGGTGTCACCCTGTGGGGTTGGACCCCCGCTCCCCCAGTGACACCTCTGGTGATACCTTGACAATGGCTGTAAACTTCAAGGATAGACTGAAGAGTAATATCTATATTGGTTTATTTATGTGCTGAATATGTCCAATGCAATAAATAAAAAAAATCTATTTGTTTGGGTCAATAAAATAATCTTATCTTATCTTATAAAAACCGATATAATAATGGCCATTTATAGTGTACTTACCATAAAGTAAGGCATGCAGAGTACTTTTTAAGGACAAATAATGAGAGCTACATATTAATGTAAAAAATCGTATGTGTTGATGCATAAAGAAATTTATATGAAGCAATGGGTATGAGTAATGAATGCAACTGTGTTAATCTTAATTCGAGCAACATAAATCAGATCCCCATAGTGAGAATGTTTATTAAAAAAACAAAAAACCTAGTAAAAATAGCTGGCAAAGATCCCGGTTGGTTGGATGTCAACTAAGATAAGACTGAGCTTGGAGTCGATGGTAAATACATAGATGTAATCGACTTTTGAAGGTTGGGTGACAATGAATGACAATAAGTGACATAATGGTATATATATTGTTGTTTTTTTTCAACTGCAAACTTTTGTTTTAGGCAACACTACACAATTGTCGTCATAGCAACATTAAAACTTTCGGAACCGTTCTACTCTAATTGTATCCTTCTGTCCCGAACCAGTTTTTGATGACCAAACATAAACCAGCCATCAAATCATCTGTCATGACAGGCCTCAGTCAAACATCCGATCATCTGTCATGACAAGCCTCAGTCAAACATTCGATCATCTGTCATGACAAGCCTCAGTCAAACATTCGATCATCTGTCATGACAAGCCTCAGTCAAACATCCGATCATCTGTCATGAGAAGCCTCAGTCAAACATTCGATCATCTGTCATGACAAGCCTCAGTCAAACATCCGCTCATCTGTCATAACAGGTGTCAGTCAGCCATCCGATCATCTGTCATGACAAGCCTCAGTCAACCATCCGATCATCTATCATGACAAGCCTCAGTCAACCATCCGGTCATCTGTCATGACAAATCTCAGTCAAACATCCTATCATCTGTCATGACAGGCCTCAGTCAAACATCCGATCATCTGTCATGACAGGCCTCAGTCAACCATCGATCATCTGTCATGACATGCCTCAGTCAAACATCCGATCATCTGTCATGTCAGGCCTCAGTCAAACATCCCATCATCTGTCATGACAGGCCTCAGTCAAACATCCGATCATCTGTCATGACAGGTGTCAGTCAGACATCCGATCATCTGTTAAGACAGGCCTCAGTCAAACATCCGATCATCTGTCATGACAAGCCTCAGTCAACCATCAGATCATCTGTCATGACAGGCCTCAGTCAAACATCCGATCATCTGTCATGACAGGACTCAGTCAAACATCCGATCATCTGTCATGACAGGTGTCAGACAGCCATCCGATCATCTGAGATGACAGGCCTCCGTCAACAGGCGCTCAGTAGCTCTGTCAGTGTTATGACCAAAGGGACAATTAAATGAGGAGTGATGTTTCTTTCACGAAGAAAGGTCATCACCTCTTTGATCATTTCTTTCTTGGGCATATCCTTCTTACTGTCATTCCTTTCTCTACTAGTTCTTACTGTCCTCTCTTTCTCTACTAGTTCTTACTGTCCTCTCTTTCTCTACTAGTTCCTACTGTCCTCTCTTTCTCTACTAGTTCTTACTGTCCTCTCTTTCTCTATTAGTTTTTACAGCTCTTACTGCCCTTTCTTTCTCTAATAGTTCAAATAGTTCTTATGGTTCTTACTGCCCTTTCTTGCTCTAATAGTTCTTATAGTTCTTACTTTCCTCTCTTTCTCTAGTAGTTCTTATAGTTGTTGCTGCCCTTCCTGTCTCTAATAGTTCTTACTGTCCTTTCATCTCTACTAGTTATTCTAGTTCTTGCTGTCATTCCTTTCTCTACTATTTCTTACAGCTGTTACTGCCCTCCCTGTCTCTAATAGTTCTTACTGTCCTCTCTTTCTCTACTAGTTCTTACAGCTCTTACTGCCCTTTCTTGCTCTAATAGTTCTTATAGTTCTTACTGCCCTCTCTTTCTCTAAAAGTTCTTATAATTCTTACTGCCCTCTCTTTCTCTAATAGTTCTTACTGTCCTCTCTTTCTCTAATAGTTCTTACTGTCCTCTCGTTCTCTAATAGTTCTTACTGTCCTCTCTTTCTCTAATAGTTCTTACTGTCCTCTCGTTCTCTAATAGTTCTTACTGTCCTCTCTTTCTCTAATAGTTCTTACTGTCCTCTCTTTATCTAATAGTTCTTACTGCCTTCTGTTTCTCTAATATTTCTTACTGTCCTCTCTTTCTCTAATAGTTCTTATAGTTCTTACTGCCCTCTCTTTCTCTACTAGTTCTTACAGCTCTTATTGCCCTTTCTTGCTCTAATAGATCTTATCGTTCTTACTGTCCTCTCTTTCTCTAATAGTTCTTACCGTCCTCTATTTCTATAATAGTTCTTACTGTCCTCTCTTTCTCTAATAGTTCTTACCGTACTCTCTTTCTCTAATAGTTCTTACCGTCCTCTCTTTCTATAATAGTTCTTTCAGTCCTCTCTTTCTCTAATAGTTCTTACCCACCTTTCTTTCTCTAATAGTTCTTACCGTCCTCTCTTTCTCTAATAGTTCTTATAGTTCTTACTGCCCTCTCTTTCTCTAAAAGTTCTTATAGTTCTTAATGCCCTCTCTTTCTCTAATAGTTCTTACTGTCCTCTCTTTCTCTAATAGTTGTTACTGTCCTCTCTTCCTCTAATAGTTCTTACTGTCCTCTCTTTCTCTAATAGTTCTTACTGTCCTCTCTTTCTCTAATAGTTCTTACCGTCCTCTCTTTCTCTAATAGTTCTTACTGTCCTCTCTTTCTCTAATAGTTCTTATAGTTCTTACCGTCCTTTCTTTCTCTAATAGTTCTTACTGTCCTCTCTTTCTCTAATAGTTGTTACTGTCCTCTCTTTCTCTAATAGTTCTTATTGTCCTCTCTTTCTCTAATAGTTCTTACTGTCCTCTCTGTCTCTAATAGTTCTTATTGTCCTCTCTTTCTCTAATAGTTCTTACTGTCCTCTCTGTCTCCAATAGTTCTTACTGTCCTCTCTTTCTCTAACAGTTCTTACTGCCCTCTCTTTCTCTAAAAGTTCTTATAGTTCTTAATGCCCTCTCTTTCTCTAATAGTTCTTACTATCCTCTCTTTCTCTAATAGTTGTTACTGTCCTCTCTTCCTCTAATAGTTCTTACTGTCCTCTCTTTCTCTAATAGTTCTTACTGTCCTCTCTTTCTCTAATAGTTCTTACTGTCCTCTCTTTCTCTAATAGTTCTTACTGTCCTCTCTTTCTCTAATAGTTCTTATAGTTCTTACCGTCCTCTCTTTCTCTAATAGTTCTTACCGTCCTCTCTTTCTCTAATAGTTGTTACTGTCCTCTCTTTCTCTAATAGTTCTACTGTCCTCTCTTTCTCTAATAGTTCTTAGTGCCCTCTCTTTCTCTAACAGTTCTTACTGCTCTCTCTTTCTCTAACAGTTCTTACTGTCCTCTCTTTCTCTAATAGTTCTTACTGTCCTCTCTTTCTCTAATAGTTCTTACTGTCCTCTCTTTCTCTAATAGTTCTTACCGTACTCTCTTTCTCTAATAGTTGTTACTGTCCTCTCTTTCTCTAATAGTTCTTACGTCCTCTCTTTCTCTAATAGTTCTTACTGTCCTCACTTTCTCTAATAGTTCTTACAGTTCTTACCGTCCTCTCTTTCTCTAATAGTTCTTACCGTCTTCTATTTCTATAATAGTTCTTACTGTCCTCTCTTTCTCTAATAGTTCTTACCGTACTCTCTTTCTCTAATAGTTCTTACCGTCCTCTCTCTAATAGTTCTTACCGTCCTCTCTTTCTCTAATAGTTCTTACCGTCCTCTCTTTCTCTAATAGTTCTTATAGTTCTTACCGCCCTCTCTTTCTCTAAAAGTTCTCTAATAGTTCTTACTGTCCTCTCTTTCTCTAATAGTTCTTACTGTCCTCTCTTTCTCTAATAGTTCTTACTGTCCTCTCTTTCTCTAATAGTTCTTACTGTCCTCTCTTTCTCTAATAGTTATTACTGTCCTCTCTTTCTCTAATAGTTCTTAGCGTCCTCTCTTTCTCTAATAGTTGTTACTGTCCTCTCTTTCTCTAATAGTTCTTACTGTCCTCTCTTTCTCTAATAGTTCTTACTGTCCTCTCTTTCTCTAATAGTTCTTACTGTTCTCTCTTTCTCTAATAGTTGTTACTGTCCTCTTTTTCTCTAATAGTTCATACGTCCTCTCTTTCTCTAATAGTTCTTACTGTCCTCTCTTTCTCTAATAGTTCTTACCGTCCTCTCTTTCTATAAAAGTTCTTACTGTCCTCTCTTTCTCTAATAGTTCTTACCGTCCTCTCTTTCTCTAATAGTTCTTACCGTCCTCTCTTTCTCTAATAGTTCTTACTGTCCTCTCTTTCTCTAATAGTTGTTACTGTCCTCTCTTTCTCTAATAGTTCTTACGTCCTCTCTTTCTCTAATAGTTCTTACTGTCCCCTCTTTCTCTAATAGTTCTTATAGTTCTTACCGTCCTCTCTTTCTCTAATAGTTCTTACCGTCCTCTCTTTCTATAATAGTTCTTACTGTCCTTTCTTTCTCTAATAGTTCTTACCATCCTCTCTTTCTCTAACAGTTCTTACCGTCCTCTCTTTCTCTAATAGTTCTTACTGTCCTCTCTTTCTCTAATAGTTCTTACTGTCCTCTCTTTCTCTAAAAGTTCTTACTATCCTCTCTTTCTCTAATAGTTGTTACTGTCCTCTCTTTCTCTAATAGTTCTTACGTCCTCTCTTTCTCTAATAGTTCTTACTGTCCCCTCTTTCTCTAATAGTTCTTATAGTTCTTACCGTCCTCTCTTTCTCTAATAGTTCTTACCGTCCTCTCTTTCTATAATAGTTCTTACTGTCCTTTCTTTCTCTAATAGTTCTTACCATCCTCTCTTTCTCTAACAGTTCTTACCGTCCTCTCTTTCTCTAATAGTTCTTACTGTCCTCTCTTTCTCTAATAGTTCTTACTGTCCTCTCTTTCTCTAAAAGTTCTTACTATCCTCTCTTTCTCTAATAGTTCTTACTGTCCTCTCTTTCTCTAAAAGTTCTTACTGTCCTCACTTTCTCTAATAGTTCTTTCTGTCCTCTCTTTCTCTAATAGTCCTTACCGTCCTCTCTTTCTATAATAGTTCTTACTGTCCTCTCTTTTTCTAATAGTTCTTACTGCCCTCTCTTTCTCTAATAGTTCTTATAGTTCTTACTGCCCTCTCTTTCTCTAAAAGTTCTTATAGTTCTTACTGTCCTCTCTTTCTCTAATAGTTCTTAATGTCCTCTCTTTCTCTAATAGTTCTTACTGCCCTCTCTTTCTCTAATAGTTCTTATAGTTCTTACTGCCCTCTCTTTCTCTAAAAGTTCTAATAGTTCTTACTGTCCTCTCTTTCTCTAATAGTTCTTATTGTCCTCTCTTTCTCTAATAGTTCTTACTGTCCTCTCTTTCTCTAATAGTTCTTATAGTTCTTACTGTTCGAAACGGGAAACAAAGTTGTACGTTAATATTAACAAGAAGAAGAAAAAATCCAGGCAACAATGAACTCACAGCTAAACATTTCAACGTACATCTCCAACACTGTACACCATAAATAGGGTACATCTCCAACACTGTACACCATAAATAGGTACACCAAACGTACATCTCCAACACTGTACACCATAAATAGGGTACACCAAACGTACATCTCCAACACTGTACACCATAAACATGGTACACCAAACGTACATCTCCAACACTGTACACCATAAATAAGGTACAACAAACGTACATCTCCAACACTGTACACCATAAATAGGGTACACCAAACGTACATCTCCAACACTGTACACCATAAATAGGGTACACCAAACTGACATCTCAACACTGCACAACATAACCAGGGTACACCAAACTATCCCAACGTTTGGTGCTACAAAACTACGGGTGGATGTCAGAATGTCCTGGCTTAAAACCGTATGCCCCCCCCCCACCCCACCCCCACGATGTACTTTTACGATAGTTACAATTCAGATCGTATCATTTTCAGATTTATTATTTCTTGTGAAGTATTTTCTCCGGATTCTAGTAGGGCCAAAGTTCGTAATACAGTTTAGGGCAGCGAATTCTGTGAGTGAATGGTCCACAGTAGCACAATTTAAGCTGTAATGGAAGTTGTTTAGTAGCACAATATAAGATATAAGGGAAGTTGTTTACTGGCCCAATGTAAGATGTAAGAGAAGTTGTTTAGTAGCACAATGTGAAATGTATGGAAAGTTGTTTAGTGGCACAATGTAAGATGTAAGAGAAGTTGTCCAGTAGCACAATGCAAGATGTAAGAGAAGTTGTTTCGATATCTATCAATCTGTGACTTTGTCAATCTATCAAGCTATGAATCTGAGTTCATATTTCTGACGCAACGCGTCAAAAGGAGGGGTAGTTACTATTTAAAAAAAAAAAATATTCATTGAAATAGTTTCCCAACGGAATAAACGTCCAAGGGCGTCCCAGCAAACCACAGCGTGCCGCCTCTGGCGTGTGCTGGACATTGGTGAAGATGGCGAAGGGGTGAACAAGTTTAGATCAGGGGTGGGCAAACGTTTTGTCCAGAGGGCCACATTGACAAAGAAGCTATTGGGGGGGGGGGGGTCGAATGTTTATTATGTCCAATTTTTCATGTAGATTTCTCTATATTAAAATCGGTTAATTCATATTTTAGCATTGGATGACAAAAGTCAAGGGCTTTTTACAAATAAATAGAAAATGAGAAAGTTGATCACAAATGTTCAAACAACCATAACGGTACATGAAATTCTGTAAAATTCAACAAAATAACGTGAAAATAAAGTAATTTTTTTAAAGGTCTAAATGCCCTCGAGGGCCGCATAATATCAGTTGCTCGAACCGTAGCTTGCCCACCCCTGGTTTAGATGATACTAGAGGATACGGTCTTGCAACCTTACTTTTTCTTTCATTTTTTATAAAGGGTGCACACACACACACAGACATACACACACACACACACACACACACACACACAAACACACAAACACACACACAATTCCTTTAAATTAAAATTATCTTTGACCCATGGGCGTCTACACAGGGAGGGAAAGGAAAAAGTTGCTTCCAGTTAGGTGGAGGGGATGAATATTCCGAAAAGTGCACTGTTGGATTGGGGGGGGGGGATTAGATGGAGTGGCTTCCACCACTCAGAAGGGTTTGGGTGGAATAGACGCCCCTGCTTGAAATTCACTTCCCCACTCCCCCTTAAACTCTATCGTTCTCATTATCTCCCCTGCATTTGTCAGATTATTTTTCTCCATTCCTCAATTCCTCATCTTGTATATTGTATACTCTTCTCTTTATCTACCATAACCAACCATTTATTAGCTATATGTGGGCAATGTGTAGGTATGTGTATGTATGTGTGTGTATGTAATTGTATGTATTTAATTTGTATCTATAGTTCTGTTTGCCTAATGGGTATTCCCTTAAATTGCACATATCTTGGCAAGGTGGCACATAGCTAAAAATCTAAACACACCTCTCTCTCCCAAAAGAGATAATTGATCATTAGTATAGTTGGATACGAGATTTATGGCTTATATAAACTTGTCAAGGGACATATCGAAACAGAAGAGAAACCAATTGACGTCATCAAAACTTCCGTTTCAAAGGACGGCATTAAACCACAGTTCAGATTAGCGTTACTAAATGTTCATCATAGTTTAAATATACGAAAAAATATTTTTTTTTTTTAAACTAAGATTTTAAAAAAAAAAAAAGAAAAAAAAAGAAAATCTAGTTTCTTGACTTTTCCAAGACTTAATTTCTAAGACTCATTTTCTAAGACTTATTTTCTCAACGCTTTGAAGAAAGCAACTCTAACACACGGTCACGCAAAATAACAAACAATATCTATTCAAGCCATCAGTCAAGGGCAACGACTCATCATCTACCATCTCCACCCCCACCCCCCCCCTCCCCAGTTACTTTCATCTCATAATTTTTTTCACGCCAACTCACCCATGCCCTATGTACCTTCTCAACATAAGTTTTCCCCTTTTCAAGTTTTTTATTTTTTTTATTTATTTTTTTATTTTCCATTTTGACCGTGGGAAAGTTCCAGAACTCCTTACCTTGTCCTAAACTCGTCTGCAATCTTAGATTTCCTCTAGTAGTGTACCTTCTCCCCCCCCCCCCCCC
>CAXITT010000088.1:1474949-1491734 GCA_964033795.1 Lymnaea stagnalis | reverse complement strand
GTCCCATCCAACCCCATTTTACCAAGCAATGTCCCTCAACTGTGTGCTAATGTCCCATCCAACCCCATTGTACCAAGCAATGTCCCTCAACTGTGTGCTAATGTCCCATCCAACCCCATTGTACAAAACAATGTCCCTCGCCTGTGTTCTAATGTCCCATCCAACCCCATTGTACAAAACAATGTCCCTCAACTGTGTTCTAATGTCTTATCCAACCCCATTCTACCAAACAATGTCCCTCGCCTGTGTTCTAATGTCCCATCCAACCCCATTGTACAAAACAATGTCCCTCAACTGTGTTCTAATGTCTTATCCAACCCCATTCTACCAAACAATGTCCCTCAACTGTGTTCTAATGTCCCATCAAGCCCCATTGTACCAAACAATGTCCCTCAACTGTGTTCTAATGTCCCAACTTCCAACCCCATTCTGCCAAACAATGTAACTGAGATTTCTATACAAAATTATTGCTTGTTTCTGTATGTTTTAAGAAAATGTCTCTATTTTGAAATTAAAATCCATACCAAACTTCATTCAATCTGTTATAATATAACGTCGGGATTGTGATACTATTATTAAAATATATCAGCCCCAACACCACATTTTTCAAGCACCTTGAGATGTACAAATAGTCTTTAAAATTAAAATAAATAGTTCACTAATTTATTTTAAATTATTTATATACTAATTTTCACGCAAGAATGAAATAAATATATCTATTGCTTGATCAGGCGTATTATTACATCAACTATTTTTAACGGTAAGTACCATTTTTAAAAATCCCTTTATTTATTTACTTCACTTTTTTTTCGGGGCTTGCCGGCAAAAGGTTTCGGATGGCTCATTGTTGGCACTCTTCCTGTCAACATTTTTATGGAGCTGCAACTTAGTTTTCGTTGCCGAAGACAGCACATTCAATTTTCAGCCCTACCTCCCAACCACCCAAAAATCAGTTTATCCTGTGTTTCAAGGGGACGATGAAGGAAATATGACGTCACACAATAAAATACCGGATAAATGCGCTAAATGAAATTCTTTGGGTTTTTTTTTTAATCGCTCGTGCATTTTTTTATTTTTTTTTTTTGCGTTATATTTTTGCATTTGATTTTTTTAAAATACTTGGTGAAATAAATCTGCGGTGTAAAAGGCGGGTGTGGGGTCATTGGAATATTGATATTCTTCAGGGGCGTGAAAGATGTGGTGTTGCGAACCTCGGGGGGGGGGGGGGGGGCGGCACTAATTGAGATTCTTATAAAGTGCATTACTTGTATGCATGTTTTGTCAAATTTCAAAATTGAAAAATGTATCTTAACTCTCAAATTCAGATAAATACTTAAAATAATCCTTTCATTATTATACTCTAAATATTTATAATTTATAAAAATATAATCTTTATTTTAAAGATTACATTTAAATACTTAAAATAATCCTTTCATTATTATACTCTAAATATGTATAATTTAAAAAAATATAATCTTTATTTTAAAGATGACATATATATTTACAATTAATATAAAAATATACTATTTACCGCAGTTAAACCAATTCCAACAGTTATTGATTTCCATTTCTGTAACAAAACAACAACCGAAAACCTTCTCATTGTTCTTCAAGAAATTCATTGAGTGCAGGAATTTTATTTTCGCGACTTGTTTGGTGCAGTTCCATATATCACACAACCTAAAAGTGACAACTCGCATCAAACATCTATCTTAACTTATTTAACAAATTATTGGAATTTTTCGCGTCAAAGATATTTGTGTCAGCATCAATGAGTTTTCTTTGTTCAGAATTTTTTTAAAACAGACAACTTTCTTAGCGTAGTCCGTAAACCAATTTGTAATTTTATTTTATTTTATTTTTGTGCCTTAAGTCACTGGCCGGTAATTGCTTTCCTATCGGACACTACATTTCAGCTAAGAGTCATATTTGTGATGTTTTTTTAAAACTGATGTTTGTTCGCCGAGGAAGGCGTCTTGCCGACACGTTTGTTGCTTTGTTACGTTATTTTTATTTCCTCCAGGGTTTTCTCGATACTTTGTTTCCCTCATTTCGATAATTGTGAGCATGAAATAATAAAAAAAAATCAAGACTGAAATCGAAGAATGGTGTGTGTGTGTGGGGGGGGGGGAGAGGGGGGGGAGGGAGCTTCCTATACGAATTGAGATGTACGTTTCTGGAATTTACTTACATCTGACAACGGCTGTTCTTCATCAAAATATTGACAAGTGACAAGTGTTTTGACAAGTGACGCCTTTATCGGTTGTCGGATTAGTTTCCACGACTCCTAATAAATTCTACTGTAATTTGAATTGTGACAAAAAACATTCGACTCTGACATCATTGTATTTGACGCCATGACGACGACGTCTATTTCCGTTGACCTAATTATCACATGGAGCCGCTGGTTGAATCGATGGTCATAGAAAACAATCAGCTGAGAACCTCTGCTGTATCCCTATACCAGAGTCTTCTTTTTTTTTTTCCTCTTCTTTTATTTTTTTTTTCACTTTCATCCTGTAGGATGCCAATTACCTGTGTTATCTGCCCCTGTCAGTTGGGCACGTGCTGGAGAAATGCTGCGCGTGCCAAACAGGATACGGTAACCTTCAGCCCCTGGCGTAATCTACTCTCTGAGCTCTAGGGTAAAACAGCAAGTGGGGGTGGGAGGGTGGATGTGGGGGTGGGGTGGGGGCAACGTGCAGAATTCATCATCTTCTTAATAATGGAGGAAATAAAAGAATGACGTTTAGTGTACAGTGGTACAGTGGTACAGTGGTATAGTGTTACGTACGAGTGGACTTGTTGAAACAAACAACAATATGATATCTCCCTCCTCATCACGCCAGAACATTTCCCTCCTCATCACGCCAGAACATCTCCCTCCTCAGCACACCAGAACATCTCCCTTCTCAGTACGCCAGAAAATCTTCCCTTCAGCACGCCAGAACATCTCCCTCCTCAGCAAGCCAGAACATCTCCCTCCTCAGCACGCCAGAACATCTCCCTTCTCAGTACGCCAGAACATCTCCCTTCTCAGTACGCCAGAAAATCTTCCCTTCGGCACGCCAGAACACCTCCCTCCTCAGCAAGCCAGAACATCTCCCTCCTCAGCATGCCAGAACGTAACATCTCTCTTCTTTAATCACAGTTGTTAGAGTCTAGGTCTCATGTAGTAGAGCACCTCATAATAGACACATTGATAACCAGTGGAAAGGTTGATCCCCTTGGTGTGTGCTGATTGAACAGGCTAGATTGAACAGGCTAGATTGAACAGGCTAGATTGAACAGGCTAGATTGAACAGGCTAGATTGAACAGAGAAGACTGAACAGACAAGACTGAACAGACTAGACTGAACAGACAAGACTGAACAGACTAGATTGAACAGGCTAGAGTGGCGTGCGTGTCTCTTACACTGTATAACACCGGGCAAATGGTTACGTCGTAGATTGTATTTGTGTTATGTTGTACGTGTCAGTGTATTTCTATCCATCCGAGGGATAAATTCGAGCATATCCGTAAACATATCTTAAAAACACTTCACCATCTCAACTATTTCACTGCTTAATTTGAACAGGCAACTGATTTTAACCATCAAATGTTGGGATATCTACTTCACAATGAGCTTCAGTCTGCATCCGATAGACTTACTGTCGGTATCCCTCCGATAGACTTACTGTCGGTATCCCTCCGAGAGATTGACTGTCGGTATCCCTCCGAGAGACTTACTGTCGGTATCCCTCCGAGAGATTTACTGTCGGTATCCCTCCGAGAGACTTACTGTCGGTATCCCTCCGACAGATTGACTGTCGGTATCCCACCGATAGACTTACTGTCGGCATCCCTCCAATAAATGTATTTATATAGACTTTGTTGTGATCATATGACTTTGTTGTGATCATATGACTTTATTGTGATCATATGACTCTCCTGTGATCATATGACTTTGTTGTGATCATATGACTTTGTTGTCATCATATGACTTTGTTGTCATCCTATGACGTTGTTGTTGTGACATGACTTTGTTGTGATCATATGACTTTTTTGATCATATGACTTTGTAGTGATCATTTGACTTTGGTGTGATCGTATGATTTTGTTGTGATCATATGACTTTGTGATAATATGACTTTGTAGTGATAATATGACTTAGTAGTGATCACATGACTTTTTTGTAATCATATGACTTTGCTGTGATCCTATGACTTTTTTTTTGTGATTCTGTGACTTTGTTTCGACCCTATGACCTTGTTGTGGTGACGTGACTTCGCAGTGAACATTTGACTTTGTAGCGATCGTATGACTTTGTTGTATTAGGAGTTAATTTCGATTACATACAAGTTGTAAAACCCAAAAATCTATCCTCTACTTTTAACGTCAATATCTTCCTCGTAACTCAGTGTATGGCTATTATAATATAGCCGATCATGAAAGCGCAAGACGGCAGGCCCTTACCTATCACGACTCCATCAACTCTGGATTCAATTCCGCCAATGATACATTGGGCCCAGGGGAAAGTAAATAGATACCCACGCCTCTTCTTGTTTCTTCTTCTTACGTATTTTTTTTTTGTTTTTTATTTTTTTTAAACAAAGGGTTGTAACTCCTGCTAAGTCAGGTAACTCCTGTGCTCCCTGTCTTATCTCTCGGATTATGTTACCTACGGATTCGACAGATTTCAGCCTGGATATCGTCACACTGACATGTGCCCGTAGATAGCACGGCTGCCCGGCTTGGGAGTGCTTGTATCTCAATGAATGAGCACAGATAGGCAAAACATGCAGGCCAAGGTACTCGGAAAATGGGCACATGAAAAAAAAAAAAGGGGGGGGGGGCGTTCAAGGCGAACCTGCGGGGCATATTTTTAAGGCACATGAATGGGGTGTTCAGTGATGATGGGTCTGAGGGGCACATCAGGGCATCAGGGCACATCTAGGGGGTTATACAGCGGCGGGCTTGCAAGGGGCATAACAAGGCACATGTCTCTCGGTAATTTCTTGTATAGAACACAGGAAATAGCAGAGAATAGAATTACTGTCCACCGGTTTCAGCCACACAGGTGACAGCTTAAATTTGTATACCATAACGAAACTTGTGCCACTCAGTTCGTCATAAAGTTGTCAATTAATGGTTGGCGCCGACAGCAAAACAGCTTTTTCTGGGAATGTCGCTACGGCTCAATGTTATTCCATGGGCGTAGCCAGAATGATGTATATTTGAACTAGTTGGCAAGGCGCACTTAAAAAGCTAGATGTTAAAACTCAGGACACATTAAACCAGTGATGGACATAAATGCTGAACAGACCTAAGTGCAGTTAGAATTAGGGTTAAGGTTAGGGGTATACGGTTAGGGTTATGAGGTTTAGGGTTAGGGTAAGGGGGTATAATTAGGGGGATAGAGTTAGGGGGTTAAGGTTAGAGGGTTGGGGGTATGGTCAGGTTTAGGGGGTTAGGGTTAAGGCGTATGGTTAGGGTTATGGGGTTAGGGATTAGAGGGTTAGGGTTTGGGTTTAGGGTTAGGGGGTATGGTTAGGGTTATGGGGTGAGGGGTTAGAGGGTTAGGGTTTGGGGTTAGGGTTGGGGGTATGGTTAGGGTTATGGGGTTAGGGGTAATGTTTACATACCATCGCGTTAAAAATATGGAATAATCTTGATCGTTTTAACTTGGCGACATACATAATAGTTATTTTAGGATACACTCTAGAAGGCACTGTTTTTTTAAGAGGGTGTATCCTTCTTGTGTTATGTACAGACTGACAATCACAAGCCAAATGTCCGACAATACCTGTCAGTGTGTCGTATTGAATACTAAAATACAGTAATTTAATGTTCGTAAAAGATTAATTTTATAAATTAAATAATGAGCTGTTTAGGATTGTGAAGTTGAGGCCTTCTTGTCTCTCATCTCAACAACCATTCCCACTGCGAGGCTTGCCCAGTGAAATAGCTTATTACTTCTTGTCTCTCATCTCAACAACCATTCCCACTGCGAGGCTTGCCCAGTGAAATAGCTTATTACTTCTTGTCTCTCATCTCAACAACCATTCCTTCCCACTGCGAGGCTTGCCTAGTGAAATAGCTTATTATAGTGACAGTTTTCTTAATTTTGAAATTGTAATTTTTTCGCCCCCGACTTCTCGCCCGCAATGTATAATAGGATTTTACGTTTTATAAGTCCGCTGCTTCGTTAAGTTCAACCAGAGGCTTTTATAAGTCTAAGTAGTTGTATGCTGCCCTCGTTGCACTTGTTGCACATATGAAATCAATAGTGTTCTATCGCATGTCATTGAACTCCCGATGAATAGCCAGCCAGACAGTGCAGGCGTATATATGAAATGTCTGTTCACCTTTCACCTTATGTCTGCCCTCCATGGCTTTTTTTATCATCCACCTGGAAAATGAATTCGATCCTATTACGAGTATGCCAGTCATTGACCGAGTATGTCAGTCATTGACCGAGTATGTCGGGTTTACCTGACTTTGGGGTTTCAGGAAACGTGTGGGCCGATTTTCATTTATTTTTAAATTGCCTATCACACCGAGGTGAAGCCAGGGAGGAACGGTTCCTATCTATTCTATGGAGCACTCAAATGTGATAGGGAGGTGAACTAAAAAAATAACATCTTTGCATGCTGCTGAAATGAGCATGTACACTGGTCTCTGGCGGTCACTTTAAATCTAGGTCTATTCCGATTTTCAACACACGTTTTGAAATAAGCAAAGGAGTGACCAACACAATTTGATAGATACAAATTTATATCACCTACCAAGACTTAGTTGTGTTTAAAGTATACACAAGTCCAGACTTAGTTGTGTTTAAGGTATACACAAGTCCAGACTTAGTTGTGTTTAAAGTATACACAAGTCCAGACTTAGTTGTGTTTAAGGTATACGTAAGTCCAGACTAAGTTGTGCTTAAAGTATACACAAGTCCAGACTTAGTTGTGTTTAAAGTATACACAAGTCCAGACTTAGTTGTGTTTAAGGTATACGTAAGTCCAGAATAAGTTGTGCTTAAAGTATACACAAGTCCAGACTTAGTTGTGTTTAAGGTATACGTAAGTCCAGACTAAGTTGTGTTTAAAGTATACACAAGTCCAGACTTAGTTGTGTTTAAGGTATACGTAAGTCCAGATTAAGTTGGGCTTAAAGTATACACAAGTCCAGACTTAGTTGTGTTTAAGGTATACGTAAGTCCAGATTAAGTTGGGCTTAAAGTATACACAAGTCCAGACTTAGTTGTGTTTACAGTATATCTAATTGAATGGCAGGCACATTTGCAAGTTTGATTGTCCGCCACTGACCAAGCTCTTCTCAGATCCACCCCCAGCACCCCCTCTTCATCTTCACTTCCGGTACAGCTCAACCATGCTTGGCCAGTGAAACACGCCACGCGCCTCATCTGAAACGCTAAAGGGCTTTTGTTTAGCAACGTCATGTTAACGAAATAAATACTCCATCTATTGATTGTAATTGGAAGGTGAGCATAACAACAACATGGGTGTCCTACAAGGGGTCCTACAGACCAGGGGGTCCTACAGACCAGGGGATCATACAGACCATGGGTGTCCTGCAAGGGGTCCTACAGACCAGGGGGTCATACAGACTATGGGTGTCCAACAAGGGGTCCTACAGATCAGGGGGGTCATACAGACCATGGGGGTCCTTCAGACCATGGGGGTCATACTGCGTCCTACAGACCATGGGGGTCATACAGGGGACCTACAGCCCATGGGGGGGGGGGGGGGGTCCTAGTAATTCTTCAGGTGGTGTGAATTCTACGGCTTAAAAATGTTTGAATTCGGGCTGATAGCAAGTCTTGGCGCAAGCTCTACCATGGTAACTGACAAAGTCGCACAGCTCGTACCAACTAGGGCGCCGCCTTTATGATTGGGTCTGCACAGCTCGTACCAACTAGGGCGCCGCCTTTATGATTGGGTCTGCACAGCTCGTACCAACTAGGGCGCCGCCTTTATGATTGGGTCTGCACAGCTCGTACCAACTAGGGCGCCGCCTTTATGATTGGGTCTGCACAGCTCGTACCAACTAGGGCGCCGCCTTTATGATTGGGTCTGATCAAAAGTCGCCTTGCTCAAGGGGAGGTGGGATCCACAGCCGATTAAATGGTTTACTACCGCTGGCTCGACGTTATTCCAAGCCGACTGAGTATAACTGCTCCGTTGCCTTAACACCCAGGGCGCTGCTCCCAATGGTGCGCTTTGATTAAGTTTAAAATTGTAATTTTTTCGCCCCGACTTCTCGCCCGCAATGTATACTAGGTGACTAGAGTTCTTTGCACAATGCAAACAATGCACTAGATCTCCCTAGAGACCTTTATAATATCGGTGTGCACTAGAGTTCTTTATCATGTCAACGTGATCTTGAGTTCACCCTGACCCCAGGTTATACATATTCCAGCCACAATAAACCTTTGATTGCTGTTCAAGTCAAGTTTATTTATTCCTTATTTTCGCTGTACACTTTGGAGTTGCTTTAGGCGAAAGTGGTTATGTCAACATGTCCTACTGAAACATGGTTTTAGCCATCATGTTCTACTGTAGCATTGCTTTAGGTAACAGTGATAAAGTCAACATGTCCTACTGTAGCATTGTTTTAGGTGACAGTTGTAAAGTCAACATGTCCTACTGTAACATTGCTTTAGGCGAGAGTGGTAAAGTCCACATGTCCTACTGTAACATTGCTTAGGTTAGAGTCAAAATGTCAACATGTCCTACTGTAATATTCCTTTAGGTTAGAGTCGAGAAGTCAAAGGTCAACATATCCTACGGTAATATTGCTTTAGGTTAGAGTAGAAAGGTCAACATATCCTACTGTCATATTCCCGCTGTTTATGGGCGCTAAACACACGCTATTATCAATAAAGCCGCGGTGTACTAAGGGGGTGACATAGGTGGGTACCAAAAGGGTGGTTGCCAAGGGCGCACAACTTTCAGGGGTAAAGCATAAGGAAAAAAGACGAAAATGATAATAAATAAAATGAAAATCATACACATTTTTTAAAGGAAATGTTATGAATACATCATTGTTTTCGTAAAATGCATTCATATTTTAGTATGCTGTCGAGGTAAATGAGAACAATAATGGTCGGTTTGTAGTCGGGCTATCCCGGTGTGGAGAGAAACCTTCAACGGTTTAAATGCACATAATTCCCTGCCCTGCCCTTGGCGCTGACAAACCCATGCTACGCCACTGCGAATAACGATTGTGTTAATGGAGGAGAAAGCCTATATGCCACTTGGAAGTTAATCCGTGAATCCGCCTTTGTTGAGTAAATATCATAACATTCGATACGCTCCGAAAAGAGTAGGTGAAAGCTTCTATAGCTCCCCCAGTCCTCAACTGTGAACGCTTGTCATACCCAACTGTGAATGCTGGTCAGACGTGTTTAAGAGTCCTCTTTATGTCTGCAGGGGCATAGGAACGGGATATGAGGGGGGGGGGGTGATCCTCACCGGTGGACATATTTTACTTGTATATTTAGGGGTGGGATATTTGGCCAACGGCAGGGTATTTTGTGTAACTGGCGGGGGGGTGGGGGGGGGAAATCTTATCCGGTCTGTAACCCAGGCAGCACCTAACCTATCCTAGCAACACGTCTACATGTATGGCTCTATAATTCCGACTTCGAAACAAGGGTGGGCGTTGAGGGTCTCGCGCTCTCTGTCAGTGTCAACAGTCCAGCTCTGCACCCCTGGAGCTGTGCCCCCCTGGAGCTCTGCACCCCTGGAGCTGTGCCCCCCTGGAGCTCTGCACCCCTGGAGCTGTGCCCCTGAAATCAATCATTGTAATATGCGTGAACAAAAAGTGCGTCCATGCCTTTAAGTGCAAAGCATGTGTTCAAGTGAATACTTGCCTGTACACTTGTGTACTTGCCTGTACACTTGTGTCAGGACTTAAAAAACAGTGATGCAGTATTTTTTAATTTTTGTTTTTAAATGTAATTGCTCACTCGTGGTTAGCTAGAATTGATAATAGATAGCACTCGGCCGTTCATTGCGTTGTTGATGGACCAATCTCTGGACGCGACAACAACCGCTTCAAATCCTCTTCGTGTTACCTGAATGTTTTATTTACAGATCATTGCGTGTTTGTGGGTTGGCCTAGATTGTGATTGAATCCATTCGCAGATGCTGGCTACACGATTTCAACAGTGGATCCACAAACCGGCTACGCAATGGGTCCATGGCCGGATGCGTCTGTTATAAAAATGTCGCTTCGTCCACCGTCCATGAGTCCAGAAGTACGGTCAGCACGATTAGCAGAATGGAGTGATGAGCTCAATAACTGTGTCATTACTCCGATCAATTTTCATGATTTGAAATACAGTCCGAAAGAACGACTCCAGCTTCAGCATAATTTGATGCCTTGAATTCAAGTCTGGAAGTACGTCTTCGACTACAGTGCCGAGATTCGAACCATCCCTTCTCGCGCGACAAAGATTAGCCGTAAATTAGATATTTCCCTTACAAGGGTGCTCAAATTATTGAAACATTTCTAGTGAATTTCCCCATATGGGTAAAATCAAAATCGTGTGGATAATGAGTGTATACTTTGTATAGGCTACATAGAAATTAAAGGATCCCTTAAAGAACGCGTTCATTGTGAAGAAATACATTTTTGCTCTAGCTGCACTTCTTCACGTTGATTATCAAAGTGTATGTCTTTAAAATAAAGTTCGTGACAGGAATTTCGAAAGTGCAACAGCTTTTCTCCATTCACAAACATTTCACATATTTTTTTTTTTTTTTTAATATTTGAAATTAAGTTTTGAAAATCATGATTACATTTTTAAATATTATATAGCAAATTATGTATTTTTCAAGGAAAAATATTGCTTTCGTTTTTTTTAAAAATTGTTTTCTTTGTTTAAAGTGCGGATGTTTTGGGAAGTATTAATTTTATTTTTGTAAAGTAAATGTATTTTTTAAAATAAATATAAAGTAAAGAAATTTTCAATTTAACCCAACAGATTGATTATTGATATCTATTTCTTTATTGAACGAATCAAAATAGAAACCATGTCTTTAATACTTTAACAGATATATTTAAAAATCTAAAACATATTTACATCAGAATTTTCATATCAATCTCTGTGAGTTCTTAATTCAAGGGGTAGGCCACTTGAATTCGATGCCTCCAAAGAGGTAAACAATGTCAATGATCAACCCAGGATGCCCTCCCCTATCTGACATATTCCACAGAAAAACGAGCAAGACCTTCCTCCGCTGAAAATTGAATTTCCAATACTAATGAATTGCAATCATGATGCGTATATTATTCAACTAGGGCTTAATCGGGGGGCAGTCTTTTTTTTACACTGGGGCCGGGTAGTTTGGGAAGGAGCCTACAGAAAGTCCTACACCCTACCTGCTGGCTTTTAAACAATCGCTTTACAGACAGTCCTACACAGTGGCGTAGCGAGGGTGTTCGGCACCCGGGGACAAGATTCGCGCCCGGGGACAAGATCCATTTTTGGCGCCCCTTTTTCTTTTTTTCAACTCTCAAACCCATTATTTTCATCAATAAAATAATATCAAAGCATATTTTGGCGCCCCTAACTAGCTGGCGCCCGGGGACATCTGTCCCCCCTGCCCCCATCACGCTAAGCCTCTGGTCATACAGACAGTCCTACATTATACACTTACACGTTGCTTTTTATTGATTAATAATAAGTCACATCCCACTAAAGAGGAAAAAATGTACCTGAGTTAACACATCACGCATGACAGTCTTTTTTTTCCCACTCAGTACTATTAATATAAAACGTGGAGTTGGGGGGGGGGGCCGTTTCGAAAAGGAAGCAGGACACACCAGAAGCAAAATGTATACAAGAGATTCTGTAACACCGTTCTCACGCCCTTGGTCAGCACAACGCCGGTCCCAGCGTGTGCCAGACCACATGGGTGGACATCACTGTTGCCGGTCAACAGAAGCCGACCTTTGAACTCTGCATGACCAGGTCAGGTTCAATGTTGAGAATTACGAGGCGCTAACAGAGAGGACGTGGCGCTAGACACAAACGGGCCCCCCCCCCACCCCGCACTAATTGTCCCGAGTTTAAAACCCTCACACACTTTCCCTCTTGTTTGCGCACTGCACGATACGGCACCGGGGCAGTCTTTGGTGCGCGCACCACGGGGTGTCTTTACTGACCCAGGAGAGCACCCACCGCGACCTCCTGTCCAAAAGGCCTAATCATTTTACTTGATATTTGCTCAGCACGCGTACGGCCATTTGTTTTCACGGACCTCGGGGTCTGATGTCCCCCCCCCCCCCCCTTTAAAGGGTTTGGAGGTCACCATTAAGCCAAAGTGGCCAAATCTAAAAATCTGCGAAATGTTTGCACATTTCTTAACACCTCTGCAGTCGGACTAAGCTCTAGTTTTACGCTCATTGAACGCACGTGGCGGACGGCGCGAGCTGCTCACCTCATTAGTTCTCTAAGGGGTGTGTGGTCGTGTACCCAGATTAGGCGGCTGTTGGGGACGGGTGGATGATAGTTTTAAAGTTTAAACTTTGCAAACATGCCAGCGCGTGGAGTGTTACGGCCGGCTGTAAGACAGGAGGGGATTAGAGACAGCTGGGTTCCAACAAGACAAATACGCAGAACTACAAAGCTCGAGAAGGATGAAATCTGGGCACGAAGAATATCAGATGTCTGGGCCTCGCCGAGACTACAAGGCCTGAACTAAAAGACATTTTTAAATGTTAGAATAATTTGTATGATAATATAGCGAAGATGTACTTAGAGGCATTATAAGCTGATGGAATTTGTCAATTTTAATTACAACACACATACAAAAATAACATCAGAAGAAGAAAAAAATCTAAGAGGGTAAGAATTGAGAAATCACCCATAAAGAAAATATGTTTCTGAAACTATGGATATTGACAGGCCCCAAAACTTAAACGTTTTGCGAAGCGAAGCAATTTTTTTATATTTTTTTTTTTTTTTTAAATTTCCTAAAACAACAAGAGAGGTAGGTCCATCAGTCCCCAACGAATTGTGACTTGTCACCGCCACCAGGACGGTACAAAGCTAACCACAGGTGATAACATGTTGACCATAGAGGAGACGAATCTATTGCCACCTTGTAATTGAGTCACGGTTCTGTACGGGAGTCCTGGTTGGGAAACGTGTAAAATTTAGTAGTCTTGTCAAATCTGTTGGCCAATATGCGAGACAGTGGGAGCAGAGTGGATCTCAATTATTTTAGCCATGTCCTCAATAAATGATATTGTTTATTGATTTGTAACGTTCCTTACAAAATTTATTTTTTTTAAATCGGGAAAACATTTTTTTTCTTTATTCCTTTGTGTTTGCATTGCACACATCCTCTGGAATTGCCACTGATAGTGAACAAGGGCTCTTTCAGCCATCGACACTATAATAGAACTATTTATCTAGACTACTTTTAATGGAGTATTTTAAAAAGTTTAACAACATTTTTTCTTTTATTCAATTCTAGATATATAGTTTGTCTTTCTCCAAGACTAAATGGTTTAAGAACTAAAACAGTGGCAACAGCAAGTGTAGAGCAGCTCCAGGACGAAACAGTTAAAGAACGGCTGCAATGTCAGGCCCCTAGTGTACAACAGTCTTAAAACGCAGCAGATTGAGAACCTCTGTAGGGTCAGGGGGGGGTGCACCCCCTCCCCTCCGTGTACAATAGTTTAAAAACGAAGCAGGTAGAGAACCACTGCAGTTAGGCCCTGGCGTAGAAAAGTTTAAAAAACGAATTGAGACCCGCTTCAGTTTCAGGCCCCCGGTGTATAAAAGTTCCTGGCTGTCGGGGGACGTAACAGGCGCCACTTTGGAAGTCTCGGCCCTGGTCGCAGCCACTGAGAAATGATTGTGTTAATCAGTGAGTGTGTGCTTGAGACATGCTATGTAGTGTAAGGTCGTTGTTGTATGTCCGAATAACCTTGGGACAAAGGGGCGACGGGGGCAGGACATTGTCTGGAGGATGAAGGCGCAGGGACACGTGTCAGCGTAAATGGGCCAGGGGTTCCATCAGATATATAGTTAGCTTGCCACTGATTTTTAGGACACCGGTTCTCAACTTGTGGGTCGCGACCTCTTTGGGGGGTCGAACGACCCTTTCACAGGGGTCGCCACTCGCCAAAGACCACTAGAAGAAAACAAATATAGGCTACAGTTATAAAATTCGGTTTACTTTCGGTTTCGGCCGAAAGTCATTTTTAACTTTCGGCCTGGTTTCGACCGCAGGATCCAGATGAATGGGCTGAATTACACTCTTTCTCAAACACTGCACAGAAACTGTTCGCATTGTTTAATAGTCTTGCGTCAGCACATCGAATATTGGCTAGGGATTTTCCCGGCACTTCGGGAAGTGGCCGGAAAAAGTAGCATATGCACTAGCAATTTCCAGTACATCGGACATTGGCCACACTCGCACACGCCTCGTCCAAAGTGAGAAATCGCCAGCCAAATCGGGAACTGACCGAACTTCGGGCTTGGGTCGTCACATATACATAATAAACACATACATTTAATTCTATGAATTCTTATCAATAATGATAATGTTCATTTTAAAAGCTGTGACTTTTCCCCTGTGATTTTTTTTCTTCTGTGATTCTTTTTTTTCCCTCTCCAACCACTTCATAAAACTCTATTCTGTCCTGTTAGTGGCCGCTGGCTTGTCTTGATACCGCCTCAAGTGAATGAAAACAAAGAGGAAGACCATTTAACTAACAACTATGAATTGCTTCCCTTGCGGACACTGTACGGACGTGCACATGGTGATCAAAATGTTTGATTGATTAAAAAATAATAATAACGGTACACCAGCCCCTAGCTGTCGGACGATCCCCCGACTGAGAATGTCACGTGATCCGCTGCCACGAAAATGAGTGACAGGCTGGTAATGAATCTTGTGGCAGTAAGTGAGGAGGACAATGCCCCGCCTGTGATTGGTTTTATTGAGATGTACGGAGTGTTGATGGTTCATTAGTCATATGTATCACGATATCACGGGCCACTTTTCCGTCTCAATAGGCCCCACCTTCTGGAGCTAGAAATGGATTGTGTCTCAATAGGTCCCCACCTTCTGGTGCTAGAAATGGATTGTGTCTCAATAGGTCCCACCTTCTGGTGCTACAAATGGATTGTGTCTCAATAGGCCCCACCTTCTGGTGCTAGAAATGGATTGTGTCTCAATAGGTCCCACTTTCTGGTGCTAGAAATGGATTGTGTCTCAATACGTCCCACTTTCTGGTGCTAGAAATGGATTGTGTCTCAATAGGTCCCACTTTCTGGTGCTAGAAATGGATTGTGTCTCAATACGTCCCACTTTCTGGTGCTAGAAATGGATTGTGTCTCAATAGGTCCCACTTTCTGGTGCTAGAAATGGATTGTGTCTCAATAGGCACCCACTTTCTGGTGCTAGAAATGGATTGTGTCTAAAAAGGTTCCACCTTATAGTGTTAAAATTGTCTTGTAATTAAATCAAACCTAATGGTTATTTCAAATAGGTTGTAAAATAAGCTTTGAATATAATTGTTACCTTGTAAGGATGATGAGAATGTAACAATGGAGAACAATTCTAAATCAAGAGACAGTAGAGATTTTATCAAACACACGCATATGTATATATATATTGACATATTTATTGAAAGAGAGAGACGGGTAGGGTGGAAAATGTGGCTAGGAAAAGATGATAACTGCGAGACCTAATGAATAGTCCGAGAGACGCACCATCATGCTAGAGTTTCTATTTGTTAACTTCATTATTCCAAGAAACACCCTTTCATCTCTTTGTTTTTTTTTTTAAAAATGGTTTTCTTTTTAATGCATTGAATACATTGGCTAATGGGCAATGATCTCAACTAAAAACCTGTTGATTGCGATTCAAATTTTCTCTAACACTAAACAGGAAGTACAATCTTGGCCCACCCAAACATGCCCCACACACCTTTAAAAATGGTTTTCTTTTTAATGCATTGAATACATTGGATAATGGGCAATGATCTCAACTAAAAACCTGTTGATTGCGATTCAAATTTTCTCTAACACTAAACAGGAAGTACAATCTTGGCCCACACAAACATGCCCCCCCCCCCTCTTTCCCACGAAGCTAATTCACACCAAAAAACACACACCCACACAGGCGGATCTGATATCAGAACCAATTCCCCCCCACCCACCCCCACCCCACCAACCCATAACCTGCCGATATCCAGTTGTGTCCACGAGAGTGGCGGCGGCACGCAGGAAATGAGTTGTCCGACCCACCGACCCATCGGGTCGTACGTTCACTTGGGATGAGTAGGAGGTTTGGCGTGTACGCACTACACCCCCCCAACGAGTACATGGCGTGGCGCTCTCTTGTCATCTTAGCTTGCTATCACAATTAACGACATTCGAATCTTTGCGACATGTGTTGGACATGAGAGAAACTGCCCGTCATCCAATCACTGTTTGATATTGCAATGCTTCTAAAAGTGCATCTGCTTCAGCGCAAAACAAACATGAGCAAGGAAGAAAAAAACAACAACAAAGATCTGGTTTACATTACCACTGATGTCTTTCATAAACAATTTATCTAAGTCAGTCAATGTGTACGCAAACGGCAGGATTCTTTTCAGTACAAACACAAAGGTGTACAATCTTTTCTGCTAATGACAACTCGTGGTTTGTGCTGACAGTTCTGAACCGGTGCAGAGTTGAACACGTGGCTGAAATTGACCCCAGAAACTTGATTTTTTTTTTTGATTTTTTTTTTTTTTGGGGGGGGGGGGGG
>CAXITT010000088.1:1447608-1474583 GCA_964033795.1 Lymnaea stagnalis | reverse complement strand
AAAAAAAAAAAAAAAAAAATGTTTGGAATAATTTACATCGCTAAAACACGTATCTGGTTTTGGACGTTTTTAACACGTGACCCACGGGAATCTCATTAAAGCAGCGTCCAATTTGTTAAGACTTTGGGGGGGGGGGGGAATCACCATTTTAACGGATATTTCCGATTGCTAACAAAATAACCCTTCATATCATTATCACAAATCTCTTCGCCCCATAATCTATTCGCAATCATGGAATGATGTGTTCGCGACAACAGTAATTGAATAATTTATTAATGAAATAGTTTACCTCCACGGACAGGCCGCGCTCTCATTAGGTTGACATGAAAATGTTGCCACGATACGGCGCGCAGTAAAACTGTCATGATAAGCATGGCGAGATAACCGCGGAGGAAGGATAGAATGAGCGTCGGATTTATCTGCCCTTCAGGGAACACGCTGACACCCACCTCGCCAAACACGCGTTTGGTCGTCGCCGGTGTTTGTTAACCCTTGTTAGCAGATCTATTATAAAGCTTTAAAATTCACCAAGGGTTGGCGTTGGGGTGAGTGGACTAGGGGCGGTGGGTGGGTGGGGAAGGGGGGGGGAAACGGTCACTAGTGATCATCTCGGTGGTCAACATTAGGGTGGGACAAAAAATGGGATTGTGGGGGTTGGAGGGATTTGGAAAACCGTCGAAAATCAGAATACATTAAACAGTTTGATTTCAACTTACAACCGAAATGTGGTATCGTCAGATAACGGTACAACGAAAATGAAGTCAGAGAGTGGACGATCTCGATACAAGTCCCGTGGGTAAACTTAACGAACTTGCCAAATATTCCGACCCCACGACATCGACTGCATGTTCATGGTCAGTCTGGACGTAACCGTTACAGCAGGGCACTCAAGAAAGACCCGAAAGTCACCCCTGGGGAGCCGTTACGGTACAATGACGTTTGTTTGGTTTTCGTTTGAAGGCTTTAGAACCCAACCGACGCTTCAATGTTACGGCTCCTTTATGGTTATAGCCATCGGACCGGGAAGGGCCCGCGGACCGCTGACGAGCCGTTGTGTACATATTTTGATTGTGTCAAATCCGGCGGGCAGACGTCGGGCGAATCACGCGCCGTTTAAACCCGGCCTGCTCCGACCCGGGGCCTCGAGTCCGAGAGAGCCGTTCAAAGGGAGGCAATTAGCCGGTCAAATGTATGCCCGGGGAGTAATCGGGTTTAAGCCAGGTACAGTTTTGTGGCTTACCCGCTGTTACCTTTCATTGTTCTGGACTTTTGATCATCGTGGTCCCGGTGGTAGCGGTATTCCGGATTAGTAATTGAAAACATGAAAAATGAGACCCGAGCCGTGTGGTCAGTGTGGATGGAGTTGTAATAAGACTGTGGGCTTCGGTGGAGGGCAAACAAACAAAGAAGTTCGGATTGGTCAGCAATTCGTTGGGAAGTCTATTTCTAAGTTCTAACAATGCTGTGAAATGGAAGGGAAATGTCTGAAGCACAACTGCAATAGAGTCTGATTGTTTTTTTTGTTTGTTTTTTATTTGTTCCGTTTGGTCAAAGTCGGCGTAATGGCATGGTAGCGCAGTCAACTTGGACGATAAGTTGACTAAACCTTCAACACGTTGAAAAAAAAACAAACAAACCCAAAGAACTTGAAAGTATTTCCATTGTAATTTCAAAGAGATTTTTAAACCCGAGTTTATAATGATAAATCTTTTAAACGATCAACACTAAATAAATAATACGAATTCTGTATAATTTAACGCAGTTATAAGTCTAACGTTGATTATAAAGCGATCATAAGAATATAAAGCAATCCCAGAGCCAACTTTGAATAAAACACACATACAAGTACAAGGCTAATCAAAAAAAAAAAAAAAAAAAAATCTAAAAATTTGTTTTAAAAAAAACAAATGAAATATCAATGATCATTTCAGTGAAAGTTCCAATCCCAGTCTGGGTGGTCGCTGTTAATGGGGTGTCAAGCAATCAAAATAGAAATCATGAGACCCCCGCTGTACTATGTCACGCTACATTATCCAGCACCATTATCGAACCGATACCATTCGTTTCAAATATTCATTCGATTGCTTTCGGTCATACGCCTCTGGGAGAAATCAGAGGCGGATACTGTTGAGAGAAGAAAAATGGATTTTATTTAATTATTTTCTTCAACAGTCAGTGGATTGTGCATAGTAGTCGCTCCTGCTGGTTTCAGTATACATGTACTCTGAACATGCCAAAGTGATGTAATTCTCTTCGGCTTAACCAACGTGCGCATCTCTATTTGGTCTCAGCACTATATGCAGTGGCGTCACTAGGGTTAGTGCCGACAGGAGCGGGCCAAGATTTTGTCCACAGCTTCCACCCCCCCCCCCACGTAAAGTGAGAACGTGGACAAAAGTGCCGCCTGGGGTGAACCCCCCCCCTCGGGGTAAATCCCCCTTCGCACCCCTTCCTACGTCAATGACGACATGTGATGGTACAAACAATATTCCGTTGCCCCCCGCCCCCCTTTTCCCCCAGTCCCAATATACTTCTGAATCCGCCTCTGGAACAGTCGACACGCTAGACGACGTGTGCCCCGTATTGATCCTAACCCACCCTGTCATCGGTGTGCTTCAGTGAAAGCTTGTGACGCATCGTTGATTTGAATGGGGAGATGCCACCTTTCTAATCCACAGATGTTGTTGTAAGGCCATTAGTGGGATTAATGGATCATTTTAGTTGCGTGAGATTAATCCTCGTATGCTTTACGGCCGTTTCGCCATTTCAAAGTACAGACTTACAAATTAATACATAGGGGCTAGCCATGCAGCTTGGTCGGCTATGGCTCAATGATCACGTATTAAAAATGTCATTGAGGCATGACACTCGGCTTTCATCCAGCATTTTAATAAACCCTGCTGCACCCGATGCCTTAACATCACAAATCGATAGAAACATAACAGAGAAATAAAAGAGGGAAGATGTGGTTGTACCGTGTTTACAAACATAGCCGGCTAATCGGCAGTTCTTGTCTCTGTTAGACTTGGACCTGTTTATGGGAAATACGTGTTGATAAAACGAAATATTCACATAGTTTAAATGGTATTTTTGAAATAAAAAGAACGCTGAAAGCTGTCTTCTATATAAAACAAAGACGGTCAGAAAATCATAAACAGTTGTAAAAATAAACATTGATACTGTAATTTATAGCTAGGATAGTCGCAATAGCTGAATAAGGCTTTTGACAGGGTCAATAGAGGTGGCCTGTGGAAAATCATGAAGAAGTACGGATGCCCAGACACGTTCACCACCATCATCCGTCAGCTGCATGATGGCATGATGGCCCGAGTGCAGGAAAACGGTCAGTCATCTCAAGCATTCCCTATCACCAAAGGTGTGAAGCACGGCTGTGTCCTGGCACCCACACTCTTCAGTATTATGTATTCCGCAATGCTGTCTGATGCGTTCAAAGACTCCACCACGGGCTTCCCAACCCTTTTTCGCATCGATGGATCTTTCTTCAACCTTGGGAGGCTTCAAGCTAAAACCAAGGTCAAACATACCACGATCAACGAGCTTCTGTTTGCAGACGATTGTGCCCTTAAAGCTCCCCAAGAAGCCGTCATGCGACAAAGCGTTGATATCTTCTCTGAGGCCTGCAATAACGTTGGCCTCAAAATCAACACAAAGAAGACTGAAGTGATGTATCAGCCAGCTCCCAGTAAGCGCTACGTTGAACCCAGCATCATCATCAGCGGACAGCACCCAAACGCGGTGGATAAATTTACTTTCTTTGGCAGTGACCTCTCCAGATTTGTCGCCATGGATGACGAAATGAATGCCAGACTCGCAAAAGCTAGTGTCATATTGGGCAGACTCCGCAGCACTGTTTGGGACAGACGAGAAACGAAGATCAAAGTTTTAAAAGCAGCATTTCTCTCGACACTGCTTTTCGGATGTGCAACGTGGACAGTCTACCAGCGTCACGCCAAGAAACTGAAACGCTTTCACACAGCCTGCCTCAGGGAATTCCCCGCCTCTCGTTAGCAAGACATGGTGCCTGACACGGAGGTCCTCGATAGAGCGAACCTGCCTAGCATCTTCACCACCCTAATGCAGTCTCAATTCCGTTGGGTGGGACACGTAGCCCGTATGGAAGACCACCGGCTCCCTAAACAGATATTCTTCCGAGAACTCACGATAAGCAAACGCTCCCAAGAAGGTAAATTTAAAAAAAAGCGTTACAAAGTGGCACTAAAGACCTTCAGCATCAACCCGGTTGAATGGGTGCAGACAGCCTAGGGCAGAGCCAGGTTGAGAGCAGCTGTCAAGAAGGGGGCTCAATCTCATGAAGCGAGTAGGAGAGCCACAGCTGAGATACGCAGGCTACCTCGAAAGAGCAACATTAGATCCCCGACTGCAGCAACTATCCACTGCCCGCGGTGCCAGAGATTATTCCGAGCCAAGATCGGACTAGCAATCCACCTACGAACTCCCCCTGACCCCCCCCCCCCCAAACCAGATGACTAGGTGCTCCTGATCGATGTTGATGGGCGAACAGCAACAACAATTTATAACATAGGCTGAAAATAATTTTCGTTACAGCTTTTTTTCCCCGTTAGATATAAAATCATAGAAATCGATACAGCCCACTTTCTCCTACATCAGGCTTCCAAACATATGGCTCAGGGGCCACATGCGGCCCACTAGCTTCCCCTTTGCGGTCCTCGAAATAACGAAATATTCTGTATTATTATTATTTTGTTATTAGCTTTCCCCCTTGTCCTATTTTCTTTCGGCCCGAACAAGTATTTCATAGAGTATTACGGCCAACCTTACATTTTGAGTTGAGCAGGCCTGTCCTAGATGGTCAAACAGATCGTCAATCCTGCCATGACGAAACCACACTGCATATGAGACAATAGGCGAGGTCAATAAGAACAGCAAAGGTGATTGAGCGCCCCAACCAGGCGTCCCAACCAGACGTCTCAATCAGGCGTCCCAACCAGGCGTCTCAACCAGGCATCCCAACCAAGCGCCTCAAAACAGGCGTCCCAACCAGGCGTCCCAACCAGACGTCTCAATCAGGCGTCTCAACCAGGCGTCCCAACCAGACGTCTCAATCAGGCGTCTCAACCAGGCGTCCCAACCAGACGTCTCAATCAGGCGTCTCAACCAGGCGTCCCAACCAGACGTCTCAGCCAGGCGTGCCAACCAGGCGCCCCAACCAGGCTCCCAACCAGGCATCCCAACCAGGCTCCCAACCAGGCATCCCAACCAGACAAAAGCTTTTAAATCTTTTAAATTTCTATTTAGCACCCAACCCCCCCCCCCTCCTTTTTTTTTGTTTTTTGTTGTTTAAATTTAATTTTCCATGCTTCGCACTCGAAGATGACCAAAGCTTGACGTTCAGCCTTGACTTGAGCTGTATTTTGCTGAAGCTGAGGAGAGAGCTGCTCAATACGTCAGCCTCACTGTCTCGTCCTGGCCTATTTGTTCCAATGGCAAGACAGCCAAAAACAACTGGAGATAGACCAGGGTGAAGTAGATGACCAGCAATGTGTGTGTGTGTGTGTGTGTGTGTGTTTCACGATGCGTTCTACGTCTTTTCTTTATACCTTCACCAAAACATCAATGCGAGTTATGTGTTTGACTGTGTGTGTTCTTTTGTTTGTTTGTTGTTGGTTTTTTTTTGGTTTTTTTTTTTGGTTGAGGAGGGGGGGCATTGCATAAAAGATTAGCAGACGTCCGTAACGAAAACAAAACTCAGAAGAACGGAAAGGGCGTGGGTGGAAGTACAATGTACAAAATCAAACAAGAAAAAGACATTTCACAATGTGTAAAATTGTGAATTTGGTTTTATACCATGATCAACATACCAAATCTGTTTATTAATTTGTTTTCCATCAAAATGCTAACAGGTGTATTACTTGCACACAATATACCAGTCACTGCAATGTGTAATTTTCCATGATGGTTAGTCCTATAGAAATATATTGAGAAACGGGACAAAGGGCTTGATTATTGATGTTGTACAGATGTTCTCTAGAACAATCTCTAAGGCGATGACTTGTCTCCCCTAATTATGATTTACCGCAATTTTTACATGGGATGGTGTAAATCTTGCTGCGACTTGTGCAAGTAAAGCCATCTTTGATTCTCAATATACCCATAGGGAAAGTGGTCTTCTCAACTTCAATCTCATAGGAGACATATCATTTGTAATACAGCCTCTACGGTTAGCTACTTTTGGTGCCTATGTGTGCTTTCATAGCAGGATAGTGGCTCATAACAAGCATGTCCTTAAGGCTTTTGTCTCTCAGGCAGGAAATAGAGTTTTTTTTTTAAAACTGATTGGTGACAGGGTCTACCATAAAGATGGATATGTTTTTAAAGAACTATATAACGAGCCATGAGGTTATGTGGATGAAAAGATACAATGAATATACTTGTTATATTTATAACACTACAGATTGACAACGAAGACATCCCATGACGCAAAGTTTACATCCAAAAGGAGATATACCGTATTTTCCGGCGCATAAAACGACTTTTTAACCCAAGAAAACCTTTTCAAAAGTCGGGGGTCGTCTTATACGCTGGGGGCCGTCTTATAAGCTTGGTATACAGCCCAACCCTAGATTTTAACAGGAAAAGTAGGGGATGATCTTACACACCCAGTCGTCTTTAAAGAAATGACATTCATAAATATATAAATGTATATACAATTATATATTTATGATTGTCGTGACTTTAAATATCTCGAGACATTTCGATATTTTACCCGGAGTACATGCTCCGACTACACCATATTTGGTCAAACTATTCAATGATAAAACGGCAACTATGATTTGCACCATTTGCGGTTCCTATCAAAGTAATGGATTTATACTTGAACAAATTATTCCATTATTTGTAATTCATCCACGCTCTATCGTCGCTAATGTCTAATGCGCAGGGCAGGGCGATTTATGAACTTAACAAGTCAACATCAGCAACACGGCTTTTGATTTTAACTTTGTCCCGTTTACGTCATCAAGGTTTTTGCCGATGACACTGTTTTTAAACGTAAAAAAACGTACTGGGATAAATACAAAAGCTTCATTTTTTTAAAAAGCCAGAAAGAGTTTTAGAGAAATCAGTTCTAATTTTTTTAAACATCGATTTCACGTTTGACTCAAATCGCTCGTGACACATTGTTACATTACAAACTTGTAACAAAAAAACCGAGGCCCGTGTTCAGAAAGGTTGAATGTGTGAGATGGTGATGATAAAACTAAAGGAGGAAAGAGATGGAACAAGTAAACGTAAGTATTGAATGAACCAAGGAAACACGGAGTGGTGGGAGGACTAAATGCACTTGACGCGCTGGAAAAAACAAAAAAAATGCATAATGAAAATAAAAGGCTTTTAATGGCTAAAATATGGAAAAAATATGCAAAGAAAAAATAATGGAAAGAAATAAATAAAGAAAGGAAGCCAGAGATTCGGAAAGACGGGCCGAAAGACAAACAGAAAGGGAGACAGACCGAGAAACAGATAGACAGAAAGAACGAAAGAAAGACAGAAAGAAAGAAAGAAAGCCAGAGAGGCAGAAAAGTAAGAGTGAACGACAGAAAGACAAAGAAAAAAAAAAGAATGAAATAAAGACGGAGGGAGAGAGTGAGAGACAGTCAGTAAGAGCCCCACTGATTGTTTTGATTATGTCCAGTCAGACCCGTGCTATGTGATGACAGGCCAAAGCCCGTGACCACTCCATTAACTGGCCACCTTCTCTTGCTTACCTTGGCCGGCTTCGGTTGCTGTTGATGATTTCTCCAGCGTTTGGGAATGGACTTGCAGTGTTTAGATTATCGCCATGCATGCGGCTTCCGTGCCTGGGGCCAGTAGACGTCACAACCTGATGATTGACAGTTGGCACGTGCGAGAGGATGGTTATTATTAGACGGACAGCCCGCTGATGGGAACCTTGTTTAAATCTTCGCCAAACTATCTGAAACATTGTTTGGATGTAGGTCCTGGTGTGGTTGGGTCCTAATCTTGTTATTGTTAGTCCCGGTTTTGGTTGTCCTGGTGTTGTATAGGTCATGTTGTTTTTAGGTCATGTTGTTGTTAGGTCCTGTTGTTGTTAGGCCATGTTTTTGTTAGGTCTTGTTGTTGTAAGATCATGTTGTTGCTACGTCCTACTGTTGTTAGGTCCTGTTGTTTTAGCTCCTGGTGTTGTTAGGTCATGTTGTTGTTTGGTCGTGTTGTTCTTAGGTCCTGTTGTTGTTGGGTCCTGTTTTTGTTAGGTTCTGTTGTTGCTGGTCCTGTTTTAGAGCTGTTTCGTTGGCTAGTGCATATCTCTTTGTTGCTGAGTTGTAGGATCTACTGATGGTGTTTGTGGGCATATCGTGTTGGTTAAACTTCATTGGTGGTCCTTTTCTTGGTGAAGGTGGCATGTGCTGTCGGACGCTCTAGCAAATGCTGGGATATCAATTGTTTCAAATGTTTAATAGAGTGGCCTGTAGCTGGTGGTCGGACGTACGTAAAAAGTTGGCGGTGCCAATCCCATTGGTGAGATAGTTGAGTATACGCTGGTCCTTGTTGGTGATATGGTGAGCATTGTTGGACTGGTCGGGTCAACTGGTATTCCTTTTGGCTACATTTAATTTTTCCTATGTGCTATAGGCGAGTTGATGGATGCTTGTGTTCAGAAAGGCTTGTGTTTAGAAATCCTGTGTTTAGAAACGCTTGTGTTGACTGCAAATGTCCTGTTATTGTGTTGACTGCAAATGTCCGGTTCTTGTGTTGACTGCAAATGTCCTGTTATTGTGTTGACTCCAAATGTCCGGTTCTTGTGTTGACTGCAACTGTTGTGTTATTGTGTTGACTGCAAATGCCCTGTTATTGTGTTGACTGCAAATGTCCTGTTATTGTGTTGATTGCAAATGTCCGGTAGTTGTATGTTTCCTATATATACATCGTAATTAAGTGACTTTTTGTATTTTTTAAACATAAAATTGTTTCTTCTACGCAAGTCTTACAACATTTTGTATTCCACGATTGAAATCTGAGACAGTAAGATATTGAAAGCCGGTAACTACTGCGTGTAACTACTGCTCGTCCCCCAGTTTCCGTCAATCCCCGAGTTCTGTCCGTAACCGATAGCGTGCCGTGTGTCCTGGGATGAGTTAGATTCCCAGCCAGGTACCACTCAATGCCAAAGCAATAAACCAGTCTTGCAGAACGTACAAAATCAATGGAGCTGCCAGAGAGGTCAAGCTTGGAGCTGGACCCCTGCCAGACACGGTGCTGTTGATGAAGCCGTAAAAGTAGTGGCTGCGGTCTCCTTGTTGAAATGTTTAAGATGCGTCGCTGGAGCTCTCGGTTATGTCCTGGTGCCAGCCAGTGGCGTCGCTGGAGCTCTCGGTTATGTCCTGGTGCCAGCTAGTGGCGTCGCTGGAGCTCTCGGTTATGTCCTGGTGCCAGCCAGTGGTGTCGCTAGAGCTCTCGGTTATGTCCTTGTGCCTGGCAGTAGCGTCGCTGGAGCTCTCGGTTATGTCATGGCGCCAGACAGTGGCGTGTCAAAACAAGGAAATGTCCGAATAACACCCACCTTCTCTAGAAATCTGACCCAACACCGTGTCACGTGTCATAAATAAATTCGCCATATCGAGACTCAACTCTGTATTATAACATTCTATCAGAAATATTGGACCATACAAGCATTCTATCACATGTATTGGCCCGTGCAAGCAGTCTATCATAAATTTTGGTCTATGCATGCAGTCTATCAGAGATATTGGTCCAAAACCGTCTATCAAAAGTTATTTAACCATACAAGCAGTTTCTCAGAGATATTGGTTCACAGCAGTCTATCAAAGATATTGGACCATATAAGCAGTATATCAGAGATATTGATCTGTGAAAGCAGTCAGTCAGATATATTAGACAGTGCAAGCAGTGTATCAGATATATTGGACCATACAAGCAATCTATCACTATCACAGATATTGGACCATACATTTTAGTCTATCAGAGATATTGGACCGTGGAGCATCTATGGTGAATGATACATTTAATTAAAAATTAGCTATACCCCATTACAGAAACCGGTTGGAGATCCACGTCAGAGAGGATTGGGCCTGTATATCTATTTCAGTGGTTCTTAACCTTTTTGGAGGCACCGAACCCAACCAGTTTCATACGCGCATTCACCGAAACCTTCTAATTAGGAAAAATAAAATATAATTTAATTTCTGATTTTTTTTTTTTTTTTTTTTTTTTTTTTTTTTTTTTTTGGACCTCCGCCGAACCCCTGAGACTGACTCACCGAACCCCTGGGGTTCGATCGAACCCAGGTTAAGAACCACTGATCTATATCATTTGTAGGTTAGTTCGTTTATTTGTTTGCTTCGTCATCATGTCTGTTTTTGGTTAAAATGGTGTTCTTTAATCCTGGGCGAAACTTATGATTGTGTAATGACACACGTTGAGCCTGTGGACGATTGATGACCGCTGAGATTAACTGAGTTGTTCAGCGTGCCCCCAGGAGCTCAGAATCAGTTCAGCGTGCCCCCAGGAGCTCAGAATCAGTTCAGCATGCCCCCAGGAGCTCAGAATCAGTTCAGCGTGCCCCCCCAGGAGCTCAGAATTAGTTCAGCGTGCCCCCTAGGAGCTCAGAATCAGTTCAGCGTGCCCCCCAGGAGCTCAGAATCAGTTCAGCGTGCCCCCTAGGAGCTCAGAATCAGTTCAGCGTGCCCCCAGGAGCTCTGAAGCAATTCAGCCTCAGAAGTTGTCATATACCTGTTAAGTAGGGAAAATAAATATTTATGAGTCGTATACCAGATGCCTGAGGCCTGAAGTAAGTCATCTGTTTCTTTCGTGTGGCATACAGTAAGTCATGTTTCTATCGTGTGGCATACAGTAAGTCAACTGTTTCTATCGTGAGTCATACAGTAAGTCATCTGTTTCTGTCGTGTGGCATACAGTAAGTCATCTGTTTCTATCGTGTGGATAACAGTAAGTCATCTGTTTCTATCGTGTGGCATACAGTAAGTCATCTGTTTCTATCGTGTGGATAACAGTAAGTCATCTGTTTCTATCGTGTGGATAACAGTAAGTCATCTGTTTCTATCGTGTGGCATACAGTAAGTCATCTGTTTCTATCGTGTGGCATATAGTAAGTCTTCTGTTTCTGTTGTGTGGTATACAGTAAGTCATCTGTTTCTATCGTGTGGCATACAGTAAGTCAACTGTTTCGATCGAACTCGGTATCATCCTACTCTAGATGTTCATAAGTTTGACATCTACATGACCGGAGGGATGTACAGCTTCCGCATGGTGCCCACACGCATGTGCAGACTCACTTTTGATTAACAAGATAATTTGTTAACTTTGAGTTTGAGATATATGTGTGATGTATATGACACCTATCTAGATACGATTTATATTAGCGTGATATAAGGATAAAATCAACTAATCATGTACATGAGACCTATTAAGATAAGATATGGATTAGCGTGAAAAATCCACCATTACGGAACAAACACTGGGTTAGCTCTTCTTTTTGTCAAGGATATTACACATTAAGCAAGGTGTAAGCCGTCAGTTGGCCATAATTATCAAATTTACAAATGCAAAAATGCAAACAATCAATGGTTAAAAAGTGCACATTTGGTATCTATCATTGGTTATAAAGTGCACATAAGCAATCCATCATTGGTTATAGTGCACATATGCAATCTATCATTGGTTATAAATTGCACATATTCAATCTATCATTGGTTATAAAGTGCACATATGCAATCTATCATGGGTTATAAAGTGCACATTTGCAATCATTCATTTGTTATAAATTGCACATATTCAATCTATCATTGGTTATAAAGTGCACATATGCAATCTATCATGGGTTATAAAGTGCACATTTGCAATCATTCATTTGTTATAAATTGCACATATTCAATCTATCATTGGTTATAAAGTGCACATATGCAATCTATCATGGGTTATAAAGTGCACATTTGCAATCATTCATTTGTTATAAATTGCACATATTCAATCTATCATTGGTTATAAAGTGCACATATGCAATCTATCATGGGTTATAAAGTGCACATTTGCAATCATCCATTTGTTATAAAGTGCACATATGCAATCTATCATGGGTTATAAAGTGCACATTTGCAATCATTCATTTGTTATAAAGTGCACATTTGCAATCTATCATGGGTTATAAAGTGCACATTTGCAATCATTCATTTGTTATAAAGTGCACATTTGCAATCATTCATTTGTTATAAAGTGCACATATTCAATCGTCATAAAGTATTCTAGACTTAAACATATTCACCTGGACTTCCTTGGTTCTCATAATAGAAGCGAGTCGTGTCCTTCACCTTCGTTGCTTCTGTCTACACACAATCTGTCCAATCGAGCGAGTCTCATCCTTGCGCACTGGGCTTTGCAACCTTCTTAGCCCCCTTGACCTTACCAACAACTTTATCATCGTAACTTTATTATTCTATTATTCTTCACGCCCCCAAATATATTTTACAATATGTTTTATGATTTAAAATATTTAAAAAAAAGTTTAAAAAAATTATTTGGTAAAAACACGTAAATAAAAGAGTAGAATACGTGATTTATAGACCGTCTGCAGTTAACGTACGCCATGAAAGACAGAGAGTTGGTCGGATTGGGGCTTTTGTGTACGGCTGTGTACATGGTTCGTGGGCTGTTTGGGCTGTACACATTTAAACCCAATTTAAAAAAAAATAAATACTTTTCTTGAATGCTAAGATTTGAATAAGAAGATTTAACAGAGCACAATAGAGCAGATCAGGCCTGCACAACTCAAAATGTAAGGTGGGCCGTAATACTTTATGAAAAACTTGTACGGGCCGAAAGATAATAGGACGGGGGTGAAAAAAAAAGGGGGGGGGGGGGAGAGCTATTCAGAAAGCAATATTAATAAAGAATATTTCGTTACTTCACGGGCGGTAGGTTTTCCAGGCCTGGAACAGATAATAGAAATAGAATAAGACAATACCATCACTATGATACATTTGACACAGGAAATATCCACATATTTTTATACACCCATTCAGTGAGAAGGGAACAGGGGGGATCTATAATTTGTTCTGGGATGGTAGTAGGCATTTATTATCAGCAAGGCAGAGAGGCTCGGCTAGAAATCTATTCCAAAACAACTTTCACATGTAGTCACAGTCAGATCCACTTCCTGCACTTTTAACAACTGCCACTGCGGCACAAACCAGGTTGTGTATATAGAGTACACATTCGCTAAAGACTGAATATACACATTTGCTAAAGACTGAAGATAGACATTTGCTAAAGACTGAATATACACATTTGCTTAAATGTGAATACACAAATTTACGCACAAGGTGTCTGAAGACATGTCAGAGTTTGAAAACCCTGGTCGGGGTAAGGTTTCACACTGGGACTTTAGGCTACGGCAGTACGACTCCGACACTGGTTCTTAAATCTGTCACAATTACAAACACTCCACTGACAGTGAATTACTTTAACGGGGTCAGTGCTAGTAATGGCTAGTTAGCCTTCGTTTGTGATCCAGCACTCCCCCCCCCACTACCCTACCCCCCACCCTACCCCACCCCACACCACCCCGTGTCGTCAGTGACGCACTGACTCTCACTGCCACAGTCATTCTGATAACCGGAGCCTAATGACGCGGGGCACTGACCAATGAATGGCAGCTGGGGGGGATGCGCTGTGATGAGTCCCCCGGGGGCAACCCCAGCGCTCCCCATCCATGCAGTCACTTGGTCACGTCTATCTACGTCCCCCCCCCCCAACCACGTCGCACCAATTAGCATACGATTAAGCCTATTAGCTGCGCCGACACGGTCCCCATCCATGCAGTCACTTGGTCACCTCCATCTCCGTCCCCCCCCCCCCAACCACGTCGCACCAATTAGCATACGATTAAGCCTATTAGCTGCGCCGACACGGCTGTTACGTCACCGCGATTAGCGCCGTGTTGATGACTCCCTCGCCGCAGCGTTTTCCCCTGGCATCCCACGCCACCCCACGCCACGCTCTCTTAACTCTTGCGTCCGCACCCCACCCCCACCACTTAAAACTTGTTCCCCCCTACCCTCCCTCCTCTAACCACTTAAATGGACTTACCTTTTTTTTTTATTTTTCGTTCTTCATGAGCGCAACGGTTCTCCCTTTATTATTGACAACTAAACAAAAAGCCTTTAAATATAAGCAGTGGTATTTTATTCTCTTTTTTTTTTTTGGGGGGGGGGGCGGGGGCTGGTGTCATCTCTACTCCAGGTCCAGGTAGCGCGTGGAGGCGAACACAAACTTACATACATTAAAATAAATACTTATTGAAGTTTGAATGTCGAAATTACGTGCGAAAACATTTGAGAAAAACTTCACCAGGTAGGAGTCCGAGTTGATGAACTGGTGCGCTATGAGTTGAGATTTCCTGGTTTTAGATTTACTCGTAACGTTATTTCAGCTGCGCAAATTACGTCTTAGACATTAAAAAACAAAAAAATATATATTTTTTATTAATGCAAAATTGGAAGACTTGTTTGTTTGTTGTTGTTGTCTTGTTTTTTGGGTGGGGGTGGGGGGAGAGGAGTGTAGAAGAGGAAAAAAAGTTTGGGAAGAGGACCTGCAAAAGAGTGTCGGCCTTCAATCAAATGTTTACTTGGTAGGAACATTTTACGTAACATCGATGTCATTTGGGGTAACTTTGGGCTAACTTTGGGTTAACTTTGGGCTAACTTTAGGTTAACTTTGGGCTTACTTTGGGCTGACTTTAGGTTAACTTTGGGCTAACTTTAGGTTAACTTTGGGCTAACTTTGGGCTAACTTTAGGTTAACTTTGGGCTAACTTTGGGCTAACTTTAGGTTAACTTTGGGCTAACTTTGGGCTAACTTTAGGTTAACTTTGGGCTAACTTTAGGTTAACTTTGGGCTAACTTTGGGCTAACTTTAGGTTAACTTTGGGCTAACTTTTGGCTAACTTTGGGTTAACTTTGGGCTAACTTTGGGTTAACTTTGGGCTAACTTTGGGCTAACTTTGGGCTTACTTTGGGCTAACTTTGGGCTAACTTTGGGTGTCAACTGAACATACATGTTTGCAAGACACGTTTAATTGCCTCAAAAGCGTTGCACTATGCACCAAAACATACGTATAGTTTAACCTTCCCCATTTCTCCCTCACCCTCCTATCTTACACTCTCGTTTTAATTTCGACCATTCGCCCCCCCCCTAACCCCACCTACCCCACCCAGTCCCTCCAAACCCCTCACAGTCTCAAGACTTCTTCCCGTACAGCAAGGTAACATTCTTATCTGTCGTTATTATACAAACGGTCCTAGCCTGACACCGGGTACAAGGGGCATTTCGAGGGGGGGGGGGGGGCCTGGGGTAATCTATTGCAACAAACATTACCTGTCGTAAGAGGTGAGAGATCTATCTTTTTTTGTTTATCTTTTTATTATTTTTTGTTGTTGTTGTTGTTGACGTGTCAGACTCGCATCTTTACGGCGAGAATTTGTAATGGCTATTGGGTCAAAGTGAAAATCAAATGTGCAAAACAACAGCAGAGATTATATTCCACTCTTTGCAGTGGTCAGGGCAGATGGTGTATGCAGCAAAAATATAATAGTCAAGGCTTAATATTGAATAAAATGAGTTAATTGCACACACACACACACACACACACACACACACACACACACACACAATTTGTGAAATTACACACCTACCAGTCATAACTTAGTCACATTACACACCTATCAGTCATAACTTGGTCACATTACACACCTACCAGTCATAACTTGGTCACATTACACACCTATCAGTCATAACTTGGTAACATTAAACACCTACCAGTCATAACTTGGTCACATTGCACACCTACCAGTCATAACTTGGTCACATTACACACCTATCAGTCATAACTTGGTCACATTACACACCTACCAGTATTAACTTGGTCACATTACACACCTACCAGTCATAACTTTTTCACAGTACACACCTATCAGTCATAACTTGGTCACATTACACACCTACCAGTCATAACTTGGTCACATTACACACCTACCAGTCATAACTTGGTCACATTACACACCTATCAGTCATAACTTGGTAACATTACACACCTACCAGTCATAACTTGGTCACATTACACACCTACCAGTCATAACTTAGTCACATTACACACCTATCAGTCATAACTTGGTCACATTACACACCTACCAGTATTAACTTGGTCACATTACACACCTACCAGTCATAACTTAGTCACATTACACACGCGCACAAAAGAAGAGTAAGTAGTCAACACGTTAGACAAATTTAAACATTCACAAAAGTAGCTGAAGCAAACATTCACAAATGAAGTCAATCCATACCGCTGTGATAACAGTCAACAAATGGTATTGCAATAAAATCAATTCTATCAATGATGTCTTTGACCTGTGCTCCCTTTAATATCCAAAAACTGAAGGTTGGGGGGGGGGAGGGGGTGTTGTAATTTTTACATACAAGTCCAATAGTTGAAAATTTTCTATCAAATGTATCCCATGTGGTCTAGTGGTTAGGATTCCTGGCTTTCACCCAGGCGGCCCGGGTTCGATTCCCGGCATGGGAATGTGCATTTTTTAAAACAAATTTCTATGACAATCGAAATTAAATCTATTTTAAAGATTTTGATTCGGGTGTGTCCTACTTCCTCTTCACAACCGGCCCTCCAGCCTCCAGCATCTACAAGTGTTTTATATTTTTAGTACTGGGGAGACACTTAAACAACAGCCACGCAGCGTGCTGTCATGCGTGACGTCTGGAACCATGTGGATAGTTTTCTATAAGTGGCAGCGACTATTATACCCATCAATAAAGAACCACGAGTATGGTGCAGGACTGACAGTAGGACTGTCTGTGGGACTATTGTTTAAAGGTTGACTGGTAGGGTGTAGGACTGTCTGTAGGACTATTGTTTAAAGGTTGACTGGTAGGGTGTAGGACTGTCTGTAGGACTATTGTTTAAAGGTTGACTGGTAGGGTGTAGGACTGTCTGTAGGACTATTGTTTAAAGGTTGACTGGTAGGATGTAGGACTGTCTGTAGGACTATTGTTTAACGGTTGACTTGTAGGGGTGTAGGACTATCTGTAGGACTATTGTTTAAAGGTTGACTAGTAGGATGTAGGACTATTGTTTAAAGGTTGGCTGGTAGGGTGTAGGACTATCTGTAGGACTATTGTTTAAAGGTTGACTGGTAGGGTGTAGGACTATCTGTAGGACTATTGTTTAAAGGTTGACTGGTAGGATGTAGGACTGTTTGTTAGACTATTGTTTAACGGTTGACTGGTAGGGGTGTAGGACTGTCTGTAGGACTATTGTTTAAAGGTTGACTGGTAGGATGTAGGACTATTGTTTAAAGGTTGGCTGGTAGGGTGTAGGACTATCTGTAGGACTATTGTTTAAAGGTTGACTGGTAGGGTGAAGGACTATCCGTATGACTATTGTTTAAAGGTTGGCTGGTAGGATGTAGGACTGTCTGTAGGACTATTGTTTAAAGGTTGGCTGGTAGGGTGTAGGACTGTCTGTAGGACTATTGTTTAAAGGTTGACTGGTAGGATGTAGGACTATTGTTTAAAGTTTGGCTGGTAGGGTGTAGGACTATATGTAGGACTATTGTTTAAAGGTTGACTGGTAGGGTGTAGGACTATCTGTAGGACTATTGTTTAAATGTTGACTGGTAGGATGTAGGACTGTCTGTGGGACTATTGTTTAAAGGTTGACTGGTAGGGTGTAGGACTGTCTGTAGGACTATTGTTTAAAGGTTGACTGGTAGGGTGTAGGACTGTCTGTAGGACTATTGTTAAAAGGTTGGCTGGAAGGGTGTAGGATTGTCTGTAGGACTGTTGTTTAAAGGTTCGACTGGTAGGGCGTAGGACTGTCTGTAGGACTATTGTTTAAAGTTTGGCTGTTAGGGTGTAGGATTGTCTGCACGTCTATTGTCTAAATGCCGGCAGGTAGCGCTGTAAGACTGTCTGTAAGCATGTATTATCTTAAGGTTTGGCACATGTTAATAAAAAATGATAAGTTAACATTTTGTTTATGACACATTTTGGACCCACCGGGTCTTTTCTCAAAATAGCCGTACCCGATGAAGGATTAGTTTTAAATATTATTTCAGTTGTGGAGTCGAGATTTCTGCGACTTCCTTTCCTCAAAAAGTACTCAGCATCTTGCCGTGAAGCAGAGGCGTAGTGAGGGTGTTAGGCGCCCGGGGACAAGATCCATTTTAAAGCGCCCCCTTTTCTTTTTCTCAACGCTCAAACCCATTAATTTTCATCAATAAAATAATAGTAAAGCGCATTTTGGCGCCCCTAACTAGCTGGCGCCCACGGACATCTGCCCCACCCCTCGCTAAGCCTCTGCCATGAAGGCCCCCCACCACACACACATACATACAATTTCCCGTCATTAAATAGAAAATAAAGTCCTGCCCGGATCGGATCACCCCCTTAGTACTACTTTCCTACGCCACTGCGTTAATTTGTCTATGATTGTATTTTTTTTTTTTATGGATGTATTTTGTCTTCACACCAGAGTATACAAAATATACAAACACTCACATAGATGTAGCAAATCTAAAACCCTTGTGTGCCGCGCCCCCCCCCCCCCCCCCCCCCCCCCCACCCCCCCCCCCCTTTTCTCTATGATTGTATTTTTTTTTTTTATGGATGTATTTTGTCTTCACACCAGAGTATACAAAATATACAAACACTCACATAGATGTAGCAAATCTAAAACCCTTGTGTGCCGCGCCCCCCCCCGCCCCCTTGTCTCCCTCACCCCCGCCTCCTGCTCACAAAGCTTAAAGATCTAACAACCAGCTACATGATACCTGATTGTTGTCAAACACCAGATGGCGTGAGTGTGTCTGAGTGTGTGCTCCCGTCTTAAGAAAAGCTTTGCCCCCCCACCCCACCCCTTCTCCCACCCCCGCCCATGCTTAAGATTGGGTCCACATGTTCCGATTGGTTTCACTAAGAAATGTAATTCCCACCTTTGTTCTCCCATCCACACCGTCGAAGCATTAATATTGTCTTCATTTAATACAGTTTGTAGTCTACAGAAAGGGAGGGACACGGTGTCTATAGAATGGAAAGGGGCAGGGGGGGGGGGCGACACGTTGTCTACAGAAATGGAGGTATTTCTTTATAAGTGACTAGACAATGCTATTTCCTTCAATTGTCTCTCTCTCTCCCCCCCCCCCCCCCCCCGAAATGTGGCTTTGAGGTACGCGTGGTAAGTGAGCGGTACCTGGCTTATTGTTCGGAGTTGAAATCTACATGACAGACTTGTCAAAACGGGTTACCTGAATGCAAAAACAGGTATGTTCGTTCTAGAAGGAGGCACGTAATTTTCTTAACTCGGTTTTCTTTCAAATCTTCTTTCGTTTCTGGAATAGATTACAATGGCTTATTGAATAGATCTCTTGTGTTTTGGAATAGAGCACACTATCTGGTTTATTACACGGGGAGTGTGGGGTGGGGGTGGGGGTGGGAGCTGCCTTAAAGAAAATTCGAGACAACTTAACAAGATAAAATAAACCGCGATAGATCCAAATGAATAACTTCATATTGTGTTCCACAGAGGTCAACAAAAATAACAGTTTTCGGGTTGGAGGTTAACAGGAATCAATCTGACAAGGGAATTAAGTACACTGTACGCCAATGCAGCTTTGATTTTATACTAGTTTGGGCCCATTCCTGGACTTGAGGTTGTATAGGATGACCCTCGATGGGGATTTAGCGATTCAACATGGGAGAACATTCGTGGAAGATAAAGGGTCTGGTTGAAGTTGTGTACTCTGATCTGGTTGTTTTTAGTAGCATAACTCAATAACGTGACACCAAAGGGGGGGGGGGGGGGACATTAATCAGGAATCACACACACACACGCGCGCAGTCTTACGAACATATATAGATTCACACGCACATAATTAAAAAGACACCCACAAAATTAGCATATTTTTCTTACACTCATCAAAAAAATATTAAAGGATTTTACAAGAAAGGAAACGTCAATACTGTGGTGGAGACAGGTCCGTTCTTAGGCATACGCTGACTACGCATTCGCGTAGGGCCCCGAACGTGAGGGGGCCCCCGTGAGGCGCCCTCAATCACCCGTTTTTTTTTAACTGGCACTGCAGCCGTCTGTGTCACTCACGTTACCTTCCTCATCCTGAAATTGATCATTCTGAGTTCAATTCGGAGGCAGCGGAAAGGTAGCAGCAGTGGGGAGCTTTGGGGGTGGCAGACAGGAAATCGGCAGAATGGAGGTGCCGCCGTGGTGGGTGGTGTTTTCTCCTCAGCTCGAGGGAGCTCCACCCCCGGAACCCCCTTCCGGGGCCCCCAAACTACGCTCCATGCTTAGGGCCCCCACACTCCTATGAACGGTTCTGGTGGAGGACATGCGACAATATTGCGCTCATCCGAAAGAAATGCGCCATGAACGAAATATTGGCTTAACGGTAACAATATGTTTACCTGACATCACAATTGCTTGGAAGATATTAAAGATTCAGGACTTAAAGGCAGCTTTCCATCGCTGTAAAAGGACAGCTCTCTTCCACCATAAAATAATAGCTTTCCTCCACCATAAAATGACTGCTTTCCTCCGCTTTAAAATGACTGCTTTCCTCCGCTTTAAAATGACTGCTTTCCTCCGCTTTAAAATGACTGCTTTCCTCCGCTTTAAAATGACTGCTTTCCTCCGCTTTAAAATGACTGCTTTCCTCCGCTGTAAGGGGGCTGCTTTCCTCCACCGTAAAATAATAGCTCTCCTCCACCTTAAAAGAACAGCTTTCCTCCAGCGTAAGAGGCGGTGAGCCTAAACAAAAGTCACAGGGGGAAAAGTCACACATTTTGCTAGGAATAAAGTCACAGCAAAAACGTCAGGGAAAAAAGTAGCAGAACAACAACAAAAATCAGAATTTTAGATATCATTTATAAACCATGACAATATTGGGGAATACATGAATTTGTGTATTTTTCGGTTCGACCACACTCCCTTGGTGACAAGAATGAGTTTAAGTGTGCCTACAGGTATGTGATTGTACAGCAGAGGGGAGCACATTGGTCAAGTCGGACAAGAGTGGAGAGAGAAATATTTTTAATATCTGTCTGTCCAAAGCCGCTTTGACCACATTGAGTGCCACCCTCCCCCTTTTTTTATTACCATCGGACACATTGAGATCCTTAATGATTTTTCTGAATAGAGTTCTCAGTAAACTAGTACTACAAGGAATTGCCCCTTGCATTATTCCTGTACTATGTGAGACGTGTCGGTGAGAGATGACGCGAGAATCAAATGACCAATCGCTTACCACCATTTATTGGTACTCAATCGGTAATAGTCGTGTTTATTATTGGTCTTCATGCGTAACAATATAAAAATTAATGAATACAGCATAGAATTAAATGTGTGATTATTATGTGTATACATAATACAAATAACACACACGCATGTATCACTGAGTAATAATAAATCATATTATTAAATGTGTGGCTTGTAATGTGTGTATCTATGATATCAATGAGAAACACTTATTTAATCCTAAACGAGAATCAAAACACGATCAGAATAAGCTACTGCTCTTTTTTATTTCAGTAAATCAACATATCCATGGACTTACACATATGAACACTGAAACTTAGGAGTTTATATCAAACAAATTGTGTGACTATTTTCCTGTGACTATTTTCCTGTGACTATTTTCCTGCGACTTTTTTTCGGTGACTTTTTTTCCCTAGACACTTTTTTCCCGAGACACATTTTTCCTACAATCGTAAGGGGCAACCGTGATTATACACAAAATAATAATAATAATAATAATATAAATACATGTTCGATAATCCGTTTGATTAAGATCTGGTCTGATTGCTTCCCCTCGATACTGTTCTTATCATATGGTCAAAGCGAAACACACAATCTCCAGTCGTGCCAACTTTCACATGGAGGTGTGAAGTTAATTGGCCTAGAGCAACAAGCAGACTTTACCCTGATGTGGATGTTGGGAAATAGCCAATTCTCATCATGTTTCTCTATTCAGCAGATACAATTTCTTGATCTACGCTTTGAGAGTTGAAGGTTCGTTGGGTTGGGGGGGGGGGGGGAGGAAGCTTTCGGATGACCCCAAACACGGGAATAACCCTCTTCCAGATCACTAAATGTCCAACCATTAAACAAACCCATGACCACCTGACCACCTGACCACTGTACCAACAAGAGATCCAAACGTGAACTGCTTGCCCGCTTTACCTAAACTTACGCGTTCACTATCGGGTACAGTTAATCATTTTCATCTGGTCCGGGGAGTTCTTTCCGTTTCCGGGGCATTAGGTGCATATGCCATTCAACTGGGCCAAAGAAGGTACCCGGTCCCCCATGCTAATTAGCTGAACGTTCTGTTGGGCTAACCCAGGAGTCCCCTTGACAGATAATTAACATGTGTGTCAGGGTGCCGTGTTTGTGTTAGGACATAGACTCGCTTAACTGATGTGTGCTTAACTTGATTAGAATTTCCCCCCCCCCCTTTCCATTGGTAAGTTAGGTGACATGTCAAAATGTCTGTGCTCTGGCCATAAGAATGATAGAGATGAGCTCAGAACTGTAGGTTGGCCCCTGTACTGCAGATTCGGTATGGAGAGTTTTAGAAAGTTATTGTGAACCTATCACACGAGATTGTTTGTTGTTGTTGTTGCTGTTGTTGTTGTTTTTTTCTAAACTATGACTTTAATAGTCGGGTTTCATTGCAGTGTCGGCACCTTGCGATACATAAGTGGTTTATGATTTCTACTTGAGGCACTTGTTCTCTAAAAGGTTCGCAAATTTTAATCGCTCGCCCAAAATTTCGTTTTAAATCCTGGTAATCTTGATGTCAAGCTCTTGCACATTATAAAGCGTTCCTATTGACCATATCACATTCATGATAGAATGCATTTTTTTCCCAGCACGTGAAATGAAATATAGCTGATAGCTGAGTCTAAACAGTGTAACCGAAAGTCATAGTTAACTTTTTTTCCAGTTAAATTTAAGGATGATTCCATGCTTTTGTGGTCTTTCTACTTTGACTTTGTCTATTTGTTTGAAAGCGAATTATTGTACACCAGGCTTTTGGTACGCAGTGGCGTAGCTAGGGCTAGGTACGCCCGAGGCCGGCACATATCTCAACCAACCGCCTTCCGCGAAACAAACGCAGCAGTTGGCCGAAAAAAACAACAACCGCCCCTTCATATAAATAAAAGCAGTGCCGCCCCTGGCATACTGTCCCTTCGCGCCTCCACACTTCCTACGTCACTGTGGATACGGGACCGTTCAACAAGATTTCCATATATTCGTTTTACAATTTACAACAAACAAGTAGGACAATAGATGTGACAGCCAGGTGAGAAAAAAACCTACCAAAGCCTGTAAGTTAAGACATAATGATAGAGGACGCTAGCATTATCTAAGTCTACAAGCAACACTAATCGGTTCACTAATAAAATATTCTAAATAATCACGTGCTCAACAAAGCCGTTTAGAAATTAGAAGTTCGTCAGTCGTGTTACCATCGGTTAACGATTTGAGTGCAGTGAGGTTAAACCACAATCTCTCAGTGTAAAGTGAGGTTCAATCAGAATCTCTAAGTGTAAATTGAGGTTCAATCAGAATCTCTAAGTGTAAATTGAGGTTCAATCAGAATCTCTAGGTGTAAAGTCAGGCTCAATCAGAATCTCTAAGCGTAAAGTGAGGTTCAATCAGAATCTCTAAGTGTAAAGTGAGGTTCAATCAGAATCTTTAAGTGTAAAGTGAGGTTCAATCAGAATCTCTAAGTGTAAAGTGAGGCCCATCAGAATCTCTAAGTGTAAAGTGAGGTTCAATCAGAATCTCTGCGTGTAAAGTGAGGCTCAATCAGAATCTCTAAGTGTAAAGTGAGGTTAAATCACAATCTCTCAGTGTAAAGTGAGGTTAATCAGAATCTAAGTGTAAAGTGAGGTTAAATCACAATCTCTGCGTGTAAAGTTAGGTTAAATCACAATCTCTCAGTGTAAAGCGAGGTTCAATCAGAATCTCTAAATGTAAAGTGAGGTTCAATCAGAATCTCTGCGTGTCAAGTTAGGTTAAATCACAATCTCTCAGTGTAAAGAGAGGTTAAATCAGAATCTAAGTGTAAAGTGAGGTTAAATCAGAATATCTAAGTGTAAAGTGAGGTTAAATCAGAATCTCTAGTGTAAAGTGAGGTTAGATCACAATCTCTAAGTGTAAAGTGAGGTTAATCACAATCTCTAAGTGTAAAGGGAGGTTAAATCAGAATATATCAGTGTAAAGTGAGGTTAAATCACAATCTCTGCATGTAAAGTGAGGTTAAATCATAATCTCTCAGTGTAAAGTGAGGTTAAATCACAATCTCTAAGTTTAAAGTGAGGTTAAATCAGAATCTCTGCGTGTAAAGTGAGGTTAAATCAGAATCTCTGCGTGTAAAGTGAGGTTAAATCAAAATCTCTAAGTGTAAAGTGAGGTTAAATCACAATCTCTCAGTGTAAAGTGAGGTTAAATCACAGTCTCTCAGTGTAAAGTGAGGTTAAATCAGAATCTCTGCGTGTAAAGTGAGGTTAACTAAGAATCTCTAAGTGTAAAGTGTGGTTAAATCACAATCGCTGCGTGTAAAGTGAGGTTAACTAAGAATCTCTAAGTGTCAGGTGAGGTTAAATCACAATCTCTCAGTGTAAAGTTGAACATATTAGAAAAGTTATTTAACAAGGTCTCGTCAGAAAGCGGTCCAAGGACTGAGGGACATGATAATGATGATGATGTTTTATAATGCAAGTCCCTGAGACTTGACTATCTGGGCGTTGAATTTATGAGCACTGACCCTCTGAGCCCTGACTCCCTGATTGCTGACTCTATGAGCGCTGACTCTCTGAGCACTGACCTTCTGAGCACTGACCTTCGAGTGCTGACCTCCTGAGCGCTGACTCTCTGAGCACTGACCTTCGAGCGCTGACTCTCTAGGCGCTTAAGCATCTCTTAGCTCTGACTCTCTGTGGGCTAATTCCCTGAGCACTGCCCTCTGAGCACTGACTCCCTCCCTGAGCGCTGACTCTCTGGGGGCTGACTCTCTGGGCTCTGATTCCTGAGCACTGATTCTGAGTACTGACTCCGAGCGCTGACACTCTTGAGCACTGACTCTCTGAGAACTGACTCTTTGAGAGTTGACTGATTCACACACTCGAAATTTGCAGCACTAATGCAATTTTTTCCTAATGCGACGCCTAGGTGCAAACTGAACTTTATCCTTCATCTCCTTCGTAAGAATTGTATCAATTGTATCTATCTCACTTCACGATGAGAAAAAACAAGTTCACCTTAACATGACCCACTGCAAGTTTTTATTACGGTCGTGAGTGAAAGATAATTGTTCTGATAAAAATAGATATACTACAATATAAACATACAAACATCACGCCATACCAGCCCACCCCCTCCCTTTTTTTCCCAATGGAAGCTTGGAGGTTTTCATCTGCTCTCTGTTGTATTTAAGCTTCATGGTACAGTGGGGACAGCGTAGATAAGATCTGTAGATACTAACACAACTACCTGCCAACCACTCACATGCCCCCCTCTTCCCCCCCCCCCTCCCCCCCCTACCCCCCCCCCCTCCCCCCCCCCCCCCCCCCCCTCTCTGTTGTATTTAAGCTTCATGGTACAGTGGGGACAGCGTAGATAAGATCTGTAGATACTAACACAACTCCCTGCCAACCACTCACATGCCCCCCTCTTCCCCCCCCCCTTCCCGTCGTAACCCCCTCCCCTCCTCTCCCTCCCCCACCCACAGTTCGCAGGGGGGCGGGGGGGGGCGATTTTTATAGAACAGTTCACCAAAGTGTCAAGGTCGAACTGTGATTGGTCAAGCGATCATTCGCGGGACTGGGCACCCAACGCTTCTCAAACTATTGTGCTTATGTCTCAACACTCGCACGCCAGACACTGGTCGCTTAGTTCACCAGTTACTCTATAAATACCCGGTGCTTCAAATTTTGGCATCAATAGCTAACTACTTAATGCGTGTATACCAAACTGATCTAATGCATTAAGCGGGTTAAGTGCCTTTGCCCTCCCCCCGCCCACTTTTTAATTTGCAGGTTTTATTTAAATTGCTAAGCATTGTGGTGCCTCCAGTAAAAAAAAAAATAAAAATTAAAAAGCCGACCACGTTTTGGTTTTGCCACCCACCCCTCCCACAACCTCTGAAAAAACATGAAATGACGCCCCTGGTGCATTTACACTTAGTAACACTTAATATGCTGTGCCAACCAAATAATGAGATCTAGTGTTCTCTTGATAAGCCTTACTTAATACTCCTAATGCTAATATATATATATATATATATATATTTAAATGAGAAAAGATGCGAAGATGAGTTCTAGATTAAGAGAACATGTTGAATGTGAGCTGTAGTTGATAGATTCTATCATGGCGGTGACAGTGGACGAGAGTATCACAAACGTAAAATTACTTTAAAAAATAGATTTAAAACTTGCCAGTATCTAAACTTTAAGAGCATATGGTCAAATTAAATCTGGGCTAATAGAATGAGTTCTGTTTGCACGAAATTTTGATCGCGACCACTCAGAATTCATGGATGAAAAAAAACAGGTCCCAGTAACGCTAGTGATTTAAGAGGGGAGAAATAAGAGTTGAGAATCACTGATTCATGTCTGACCGTCTTTGCTTGACAGGCGGGTCACTTTCGTCCCACTAACGTCATCATGCGAGCCATAACGGCTGTCACAGAGCAATGACCCATGGTTATGTGTGACCCTGTAATATGGCACATGGGGGGGGGGGATTACTGCCTTGACAGGTCTTGCCCTGACGTCTGCGATATGACACTGGCCGAGGGAAAGAAAGGGTTTGGGGGGGGGGGGGC